>APFE031001648.1:40867-77509 GCA_000404065.3 Pinus taeda | reverse complement strand
AATATTAAGAATATTTTGAACATTTAGATAAAATTAAATTTTCAGTTAACTATAATGGATTCTGCAGATCTATCTACATTTATATCTTAAATAAAGGTCGGTCTTATAAAATGAAGACGTGAGATTAAGTGAACTCAACTTAATCATAAAACAACAACCACGTGTTGATTGAGGAATCCACTCCTTCAAGGGATAAAATAGATGATATAGATATTGAGCTTTGCCTTCACAAAAAGATAGTTATACCTAAATCTCTACACGATTTTTTTTATTTTTTTTTACAAATCTGATACACCTCATCCAAATAAGAAATTCATTTCATCTATGAAATGTGATCTCCTTCCTTTTGACTTAAAATTGCTCCTATGTAGACTATGATCTCATTCCTTTTAACTTACAATTACATTACTCATGTAGAGATGACATAAAGTTAAATAAATGATATTGATATATTTTTTATAATATTCATTCTTTTTAACTTATAGTTTTTTTTTCATTGTGGTTTACGGGCACTCAGAGAGTGGGCGCTACGTCCGCGTAGAGAAGCAGGGCAGTTCCGCAGGGAGAAGCAGGGCAGTTCCGCAGGGCAGTTCCCAGTTCCACCCGAAGGGATCTGCCCGTCGGCCATAAGAGGCCTAACCCCGAGGGCCTCGAGGAGATTTGACTCCGTGACCTCCCAACTGGGAAAGTACTTAGCAATGGGAACTCGACCATTTGAGCTATCCCTTGGGGCTTAAATTCCTTTTAACTTATAGTTACTCATGTAGAGATGACATAAAGTTAAATATAAATATATGATATTGATATATTTTTTATAATATTATATTTGTAATTTATAATATGTAATTTTGTTTTCATTAATAAAATTGTGATTTTTTTGGAAAAATAATGTTATATTTGTTATAATATATTATATATTTATTGTTTTTTTAGGATTTAATATTATAATTACTTTGTATCTCGTTTTTTAATAAATAGTTAAAATATTTTTTTCGTTTGGGGTAGTTTAATTGGGAATAGCCCTGGAAATGAAGTCTCATTGAATCGAAAGTTTTTTGAGTTCAAATCTTGTGCTAGTTAATTGGGAATAGTCGTGGAAATGAAGTCTCACCGAATCGCGAAGTCCTTTTGGGTTCAAACTTGTGCTATCCCGATTCAGGGTTGAGAAGTTGCACATTGATAAAGAATGTAGTCCTACCAAATTACAAAAAGAATATAGTTAAATATTTTTTAACAATAAATATTTTATAACAATATTTTATTAGTTAATAAGAACAATTAATACTTTATCAATATTTTATTGAGATTTATTTTTAAACTAATTATTATTTTATTTTCGTGTTAATTAAAATTATTAATTAAAAAAAAATTGTCATATGACAAGCATTTTTAAAGTGAGTTTGAGTTTTTTTGGTACATATATTGATTAAACCATAATATCACTCATACAAAGCTTATTTATAAATTAAAGATATCTCCACATTAAATCAAGAGTAATTAAAAATTTTGTTATAACCTTTTAAGCGTATATATATATATTTATTATAATTTTAATAATCAATAATATTGTTGTTATATTAATTTAGTTTTCTGACTTTTTTAATGAAACATTTTCACTATCTAAAAATATTATTCATATTAATTTTTATTAAATTATTAATAATCATTATTAATACATTTAATATTAATTTATATTTTTTCTATTCAAAAAGGATTTTGAACCTTTAGGTTATATATAATACTTCATTATAGCGATGATAATTAGTCATACTTCCACATTTTATTTTTATTTTTTTATTTTTATTGATTTTTAATATATAGATATTTTTTCTTCGAAGATATGCAGCATAATGCATATTCCAATGCTATTTAATTACATCGTATGTAAATATGAGCATTTATATATTTCAATGCTATTTTTTTTTTTTTTAAAGTTCGGTTGCTATGTATTATATTCTGAAAAAAATCCAGGGATTTAGATTCCTCTGGTACATAATATGCGCAGACTGAGTAAGATCAAGGGGTTTACAAAAACTACCTCCTTGATCCTTACTTTGCTATTTTTGCTACTATTTAAAACAGAGCTACTATAGATTCTAATGAAGGAGAATAACAGAAAAATACATTTATAGTTCATTCAGTCAATCATGATGTGTTGGATGTGTCGTGCCATTGATTCCTCCGGCTGGTCATCTTTTACTGCTTGCTTGACGCTGGAGGAGTTGGTGGCAATGTCCTTTTTCTTTTCCATCATGAATTTCAGAATGGAAATTGATTCCTCGGCATGGGCGCAGCGGTTGGTGAGCTGACTGAACTGCTCTTGGAGGGAAGCTGCTTTGTGCAGGAACAACTGGATTTCTACTTTATATTTTTTAGTGTTAATGCGGTCCTGTTCAAAGATTCTTCTGCTCTGCTCATCAAGACGCCTGTCGTGCTCTTCTAATCTTGCGTCCAATAATTTTTGCTTGTCATCTAAAATTGATTGCTGAGTCCTTATTTCGTCCAACTCAGCTTGCAGGTCAGCACAGTGAAAACAATCCTCACTGCGCGCCATTGAGTGAGGGATGTTGCGGTGAGAGAGGTAGGTGAAAACAGAGGCGTGGTGAGCGGGAGAATTGGGAGCGTTGAAGGATGCTCTGACGAAATGGCAGATTCTGAAGATGTTGGCGGGGGAGAGAGTAAGACCCGCGTTCAGAGTGACCGATTCTGTTGAGAGTTTGGAAGGGGGCTCACTGCGCAAGACCGAGGAGAAATAGTCCAGGGGCCGGGAGAAGGAGTAGAGGGCAAGACAAAAGAGGGTAACAAGGGAGAATGCGGAAATGAGGGGGAGAGGGGATGGAGCTAATGAGGAGAAGGAGAGCTCGCTGAACGAGTCCGAGAGACGGGAGATGGGAGAAGGGGTGAGACAGAGGAGAGTCGAGATGGGGAGAAAGGGGAAAGTCGGGATGGAATGAAGAGAGGATGGCGCTGAATATGCAGAGAAAAGAGCTGCAAGAAAGGGCGCCTTGCTAAGCCAGGCTTGAGCGTTCCTGAAAATCACAGTGACAATAGTTAGAATGAGACTGAACTGAGTGTAGAGAGGCGATACCAGAGAAGTGTTCCTCCTGAGGCTCTGAGGAAGAACGTTTGCTCCAAGCTGTAGTTGCTACACTGTCTCTTGATCACGATGGGCGACGCTTTGGTTGTTGATCGACACATTTATAGAGTGGATCAGACGGTGAGTAGAATTCCAAGCAGGAATCGGAGTCACGAGAGGGATGAGGGTCTGCTCCAAATCTCTCAGACGATCTTCTTTTGCTGTGTCTTTTAGCCTGATGCCGGCGCTGAAATGAGTTTTATTTTCTGTTAACAGTTGATTGCCTCTGTCGAGGATCGGATGTGACTGGTTGTGCATACTACAATCTCTGCAGTATGTCCTGCGTCTGTGAAGACCATGCCCTTCGCACACTTGATTGACCAAGCGAGTCTGGGCAGTACTATGGTTATTCTGATTCATGACAGGGGTTGAAAACTCTCTCTGTTATTGAGCCTTAGCATTCCTGCCTGCCTTCCTATTGCATTATTTGCTCGCTTGTCTGCTTCCATGTTTAGCGTGCGAAGTATATGGTAAAACTTGATGTGCTCAAAGTGGTTGAGGAGGAGCTTGATGCGCTCTATATGTTGCTGGAGGTTACTGTTGGGGGATCGCTGATTGTAGGTCATAAGGCGAATAATGATTGCAGAATCCCCAAAAACTAATGCCCTTTTGATGCCTAGACTCTTTGGTTGAATTAATCCTTGATATAAGGCTAACGCCTCTGCATTGTTGTTTGTTTTTCTTCCCAGGCTCCATTCATAGCTGCATATGTTGTCCCCGGACTCATTTAATATTACTCCTCCCGCTCCTGCTTGGCCTGGGTTTGACTTTGAAGCTCCATCGAAGAATAATGTTGGGCAGTTGTTGCTTTGAATCCACATCTTGTAATCCTGTGCTGGTAGTCTGATTTCCCACTCCTTGACTTGTGCTTGCTGCTGTCTGTTAGTTCTCTGAGTCTCCTGATGTTGTCCTGGCCGATCCAATATGTGACTGATGACTGATCTTTCTTCCACTGAGTAATCTGCTGCATGGATTTTTCCTCTATACTTGGCTACTATTGCCTCTTGAGCCAAGGTGTGGGCTTTGTTGCAAGTTGTTTGAATATTGCTCTCTTTGTTTTGAAAGATCTTTTTGTTTCTTGTTAGCCAAATTCTCCAGAGTAAAGTATGAGGAGTGATATCCCAGAATCTTTTAACAATCTTACTCCTCTTGTCTTTCCATGGACAGTTCTTTTTCCATTCGTATATTGTCTCTGGAATGTTATGTTGGGGTTGCCAATTTGTATTGCCCAAGGATGACAATTTGATCCAGCATCTCTTGGCGAAGGGGCAGTCAAGGAACAAGTGATGAATTGTCTCCTCTGCTGAGCAACAGTTGGGGCATCTGGATGGACCGTTGATCCCTCTCTTTCTTAAGTTTTCTGCTGTGAGAACTTTGCCTTTTAGCAACAGCCAGACGAAGAATTTGATTTTAGGGATGGCCTTTGATTTCCAAATTATTCGCCAATGGTTCCAGATGGGGGTCTGATAAGTGCTATTGTAGATATAGTGATGCCCAGACTTGATGGTGTAGCTTGAACCCGTGGGATCCCATCGAAGTCCATTTGCTGCTCCTTTTTTTATTGGGGCTCTATTATGAAGATTATCTTTGAGGGCTTTGAGACTTGCTTCTAAAGCTGAAGGAATAGCTGGGAATTCCCAATTAGTCCAGGCACCTGTGTCCGCATCCCAGTTCGATATTTGGCCTAGCCTCTGAATGCCTTTACTATTGAGATGGTGTATGATGGGGATGGCTTCTTCAATAGTATTTAGAGGTTGAAGACCCATTATCTTATCAGTAGCATAGTTAATGCTGTCCCCTCCTCCAGGGATCTTTGAGGTATTTTGTCTGAGGAAAGGGATTGCTTTCTTGCAAAGGTGCCAAATTTTGGTGGAGTCTCTATTGGGAATGTCATTTTCAAGAAGTCTTTGCCTTGTGCCATTGAGGTATTTGCTTTCTATGACCTGCTTCCACCAAGCTTTTGGCTCATTGATTAACCTCCAGGCCATTTTGATCCCAAATGCCAAATTTAGAATTTTGGGAGCTCTTATTCCCAGACCACCTCTGTCCTGAGATTGAATTACACTTTTCCAGCTGACCAAATTGAATCTATTTTTTTCTTTTTTCCCTCCTTGCCACAAGAAATTTCGGAGGGCGACTTCCAGCTTATGGTGAAAAATAGCAGGAGCTTGATAAAGGGTAAATCTATATAGGGGTAAGGAGGATATACCTGATTTGAGGAGAATTATCCTGCCTGCTGGATTGAGCCATTGAGTTCCCCATTACTGGACCTTCCTCTTGACTTTGTCTATTATTTCATTCCAAGTTGCTGCTTTTAATGGTCCCAGACTGACCGACATCCCAAGGTAAGTAAAGTGGTCCCAATTTGCTCTGTAGGCAACTCCAAAGATGTTGGCGATGCTGTGGGCAGTGTGGTTAGAAATGTTCCAGCCATAGATGCAGCTTTTGTGGAAGTTGGAGCGCTCCCCCTGAATACTCCATAAATTGGTCGAGGAGAGTTTTAAAGCGCCTTGCAATGGTAGTGGAAGCTCCTCCAATCAAGAGAGTATCGTCAGCAAATTGGGAGTGATTGATGTTCTTGACTCCGTTCCCGAATTTGATGCCAGAGATGAGGCCAACTCTTCTTTTATGTTCTAGAGCCCTGCTAAAGGATTCAGCCATAAGAATGAATAGATAAGGGGAGAGAGGGCAGCCTTGCCTTAGTCCTCTGGAGGATTGGAAGGCTTCACAAGGGCGCCCATTAATCAGAGGCGATATCCAAGGTCCTGATATGCAGGCGGCAATGGTACTGATAAAGGCAGAATTGAATCCCATTTTCCTCAAGACAACGAACAAGAAGGAATGTCTTACCCGGTCAAAAGCATTGGCTAAGTCGAGCTTGAGGACAAATCCTTTCTCTTGCCTGGAGGTGCTGGAGTGAATGGCTTCTTGGACCAAAGTAATTGTGTCATGGATTTGCCTATTAGATAGGAAGCCCCCTTGATTTTCAGAGATAAGGGATGGGAGGAGGGGCTGGAGTCTAGCAGCTATGATTTTCGTGAAAATCTTATATGAGGAATTACACAGAGAAATTGGTCGAAACCTGGAGAAAGATGTGGGTCGATTTTCCTTGGGAATGAGGGCAAGGAAAGTTGAGTTTGTGAAGCCCCCCATTTTCCCTTTTCTTTGTATTCCTCTCAACATTTTTACAAGGTATTTTCTTATCATTTGCCAATGATCCCTGTAAAAATTGATTGGGAAGCCATCTGGTCCCGGAGACTTGTCCGGTTGCAGGGTCCAGATTGCTTTCCTGATTTCCTCCTCCGCTATTTCTCGATTTAGACTGTCATTCACCTCTTGAGAAATGCCTTTCGGGAGATGCTGCAACAGCTCAGAGTAATCGGCTTCTTCTTGGTTTTCTGTGAGGAGACTTTTGAAATGAAGGGAGGCTGCCCTCTTGATGGATTCTTGATTGTTATGTTGGTTTCCTTCGTTGTCAGTAATAGCATTTACGTTGTTCCTTATGTTCCTAACTGTAGCTTGCTTGTGGAAATAAGCAGTGTTTTTGTCTCCTTCTTTCAACCATAGCTGTCTTGATTTAAACCTCCACTTTGTCTCTTGTTCTCTCTTGATGTGCATTAGCTGCCCCTGTATTTCCCATTCCTTGTTTTTTAGCTGGTGGGTAAGCCCTTGATCTTCAATGTGTTTTTGGACTTCCTCCAAGTCTTGCTGTATTTTTTTTTAAAGCTTTTCTGGCTCTTGATAGCTGACTTTTGCCCATTCTTTGAGAGCTTTTCTTGTGTTTCTGATTTTTGTTTCCCATATATGGCTAGGAGAGCCTTCTACATGATGTTTCCAGGTGGTCTCTATGATAGCTTTAGCCTCTGCGTTATTTCTCCACAGCGGATTATATCTGAACGGAATTGGTCCCAGATGAGTGTGGGAATCCATCGTAAGGAGGATGGGAAAGTGGTCTAAGGCCGTGGCACTGAGAATTTTTGTGTGGCCCGCAGCAAAGGAAGAAAGGAGGGAGATGTTAACCAGAATTCTATCCAATCGTTCCATGATATTGCCTGGTCCCAACCTTCTATTATTCCAAGTGTATTTTCGGTTTTTTGGGATAATATCAACCAATTCGTGTTCAGACATTATTCCTTCCAGCTGACTTCTGAAGGGGTCCTGAATGAAGTTGCCCCCTCTTTTCTCATTCGCGTGGAGGACTAAGTTAAAATCTCCAGCTAGTATGATATTTGGGCTCTGCTCATTGTCTATATTTTCTTTCAGATCCTTCCAGCACTGCTCCTTTTCTCTGTAATGGTTGGGGATGTAGACGTTGTAAATGATGAGATCACAACTCTCCTCTTTGCTACTCAGATTTGTCCTCAACCAGTTTTGGTTGAGAATGGTTGACTTGCAATCCTAGTGTTGATTATTCCACATGGTAGTAATTCCTCCAGATGCTCCTCTGGAATTGCTGCTGGCCCCTGAGAAGTTTTTTTGGGCATCTACAATCTTCTGCATTTCATTTTGATTTTGTTTGGTTTCTTGGATCAACAAGATTTCTGGTCTTTCATTTTGGAGAAGGTCTCTTAAGGCAGTTGTTTTGGAGGGGTGCCCCATGCCCCTGCTGTTCCAGGATAAGAGCTTCATCATGGAGCATTCGAGCGAGGAGGTGCTTGCCTCTCTTGGTCTTTCCCTGCTGTTTCTTTTTCTTGGTGTCCTGTCATGAAGGATTCCATAGGGGTTTGGATTCCAAGGGCAATGTCCTTTTGAGTGCTTTCTTCTCGATGCTGTTTGGCTGAATTTCTTCTTGGTCCGAGCTTCTTAAGGAGATCACTTGAAGTGCCAATATCTTTTGAAGAACTTCTAGTGGTTCTAGGAGGGGGAGGGTCAGAGGAAGGCTGGGAGAGGATCGAAGTGATCAAGGGAGGATCAGACAATTCAAAGGAGGGCTGGTCAGATTGGGGATCATCAGAGGCTAGAATAAGGAAAGGGTTGGAGGATGAGGGGAAGGGAGGATCTTGGGGTGGGCCCGGGGGTTTCCACCCATCTTTGGACTGTTCTTGGTGAGGGCCATAAGCCTGTAAACTGTCCTATAAGTCCTTTTTCTGCTAGTGATAGAGCTGCCATTCGAGGAAGTGATGGAGGCAGCTGAACTTCTTGGAGAATATCCAGTTTCTTGACAAATTTTGAAGTTGTTGGTTTGGGTCGGGAAGGGGGAAGGGACTTTACCAGTTCTGAGAAGGCTTTCTCAGCATCCCCTTGGGATGGATCTGGATGGGCCATGGCTGAAGCCAGGCCCCGGAATGCAGGCCTCGCGGCCGAGGCCGAGGCGGCGGCGCAACAGCTCGTTGATCTCCTAGGTCTTCACGCGTTCCAGCTCCGCTCCGCTCCTAGGTCTTCACGCGTTCCAGCTCCGCTCCGCTCCTAGGTCTTCACGCGTTCCAGCTCCGCTCCGCTCCGCGCTATATTTCAATGCTGTTTAATCGCATCGTATGTAATACATTTTAATTTATACATAATCCAAATGCGAATTTAATTTGTATCCATCCATGCATGCATGACACCATTTACCAATGAAGGTGGCAACTCGGCATTTAATCATGCCCATGGGGCGAGTTAAATCTACACCGTCGTTTGGGTATGGAAAGACGAGTCATGAATCTATGACCGTCGACAATGCCACCTTGCTGTTGATAGGTTTGGAATACCACATTCATGCTTGCACTACCATTGTACATGGCATGTGCAGCTCTGACCGACGCTGCTACTGCCTCGGGATCCCTATTCAATCGATAGTATTGGAGCCGACTTGGCGATCCAACAGCTATGGATGGTTCGAACTTGTTCACATCACTTGGTCTCCTTTTGGAAATTCATTTCTCCGCCATTTGTTTACTCCACCATTTGGTTGCTGCTCTCATTCATGGGCCTATTCGCTCGGCGAACCAGGCTTCTGTGAGATATCAGGAGGTGCTCAAAACTCTAAAGATTGGTCCTTGCACCCAAATCCGGTTATAGGTAGGTCATTTAATCGTTTGGTTTGTGTACAATGTTTTTCCTTATGCAGCAACGGTTGAACCCGCTTCATGCGATCAGAATTCTTTGTTTTGTTTTTCATGAGCTTGTTACGTATTACTAACTAATTCCCTGTTCTTTTGCAGAATCCTCACGTCTCTGCCTTCGAGCTTGGCTTCGAATGGGACACGGTTCTCCAGAGATGGATTTAGTTCTCCAATCCATCGGGTATGAGGTTTTCTCAAGTCTGGTTATGGTCTTTAAATTGTTTCTCCAGAATACTGTAATGAGAGGGTCCTTACCCTGAATTTGCTACAGTTTATGTAATGTGTTGCTCGGGTTTTTAGCTCGCCCGTCGAGACCCTGCTACTCATGCATTGTATAATTTGTAAGGTAATCCAGCTACGAGGGTTTTTACCTCGGAAGCCTTTTAAGCCGCACATGCCTATTGTAATTATCTTAAGCTGTCATACAACATGACCTCTTCTTGAGTTTGCATTTCTCTATTAGTACTGAATGTTGAATGATTTTGAACTCGGGTTTATTGGATGATATATATATATATATATATATATATATATATATATATATATATATAGATATATATATATATATATATATATATATATATATATATTGAACATTTGGAACATCCCCTTCCTGGGTTAATTATATCTGTGGAGATATGTTATTTTCTCTATGAAAATGTCATGTATTTTGTCTTCCCACTACAATGCTTCAGTTTGTTGAACTGCAAAGTTCTATGTGTGGTGCCAGGATATGAATGAATGAATTTCCTATGTTCTATTGTTATCTGGTTTCCCTGGTTATTAATATTGCACAATATTACATGCACTGTTCCTATTAACCCTGGTCTTTCGACTTGCTTATTTGTTACAATCTCTGGTTACACATTCTAGAGGCAGTTATTCTCATTATGTTGTTTAGTTCGGTCAATGGTTTTGGTAGCAAGTCATTGTTAAATTCTTATTGGTAACACGACTGTACAGAGCCGTCTCTCCACGTACACCTATCTGACATTAACCGAATTACCTCAGACGAGGGTTTTGAATATCGTCATGTTAACCACAATGGTTTTTTGAGCCACTGGTTAGAAATAAGATAGCCGTTTACTCGAAGGGCTGGGTCGACCCTCGACGTAGGTCGTCCATTTATCATTTAATGTAAAACAACTTTTTTGTTGAGCACATTTTTAACTCCAGACCCCAAACCCTGTGTCCACGACCCTAGGCATATGGATTTGTGAATTCCTTCCTCTCGGCAAGCAATTAAACAAACAACTGTAGGATTGACAGCGCTGTTCTTCTTTTTGTTTTTGTCTATCCCCGTTCACTACCTCTGTTTTTGTCCAGTCGGAGCTCATTCTCATGGGAAGGGTCGGTTTTGTTGTCAGGTCGTTGGCACCCTACCGTATGCCAGAATGTTTGGCGTGCTACGTTTATGGAGTCTCATTAATTAAGCCCTTTTCTTCCTACAAGCTTCTCCTATATTACTACCCTAATGAAACCCTTTTTTTCCAAGAAAAAGGTTTGTATTTCCCTACTTGTTCTTTCCTTTTCCATTTGCTCGAATTCCACACCTCCTCGACGGTATTTTGTTCCTAACAAACCAGAATTAAAGAGGGGTTCTGCATGTACAAGTTTTTGTTACGCTGACCCCCTAAGTATATTTTTAATTGTTCCTCAAATAATTACATGGGCACCCGCAGGGGTCTCTCCCACAGTTACTAAGTTTTCTTTTTATAACACACTACCACTGTGCAAACATTTAATAGAGCTTACTGTATTGACATTTTACTGCTTTTTAGACGGTTCAGTCCACTTACCTGTGCCACTGTAACCCGCAACACTTGAGAAGCCGAGATTACCTCTATTCATCTACTTCCAATCTGCCACCCGTCCATGAGATTCGTCTTTCGGGACCAGAATCTCCCCCCTAGCTCTCTTGCAGGACCAATGTCCGCAACAAGATGCTCGCACTTAGTGCTTGGCTATCTGGTCATCACCAGACTTAGCCCTGTTCGTTTCCTTTCTGCTTGTGCCCACAGCACAAACTTTTTCCTCCTTTTCCCCTTTTTTCCTCTGGAAGCCCTTCTAGTTAAGGAAAAATAGTTAGGGTTGGAATCACACAACTGTCTGGCCTCTAACTTCCTCCTTCAGAAGTTTCCAGCTCTTAAAGAAAAACATTTCTTATAGTTTTTTTTTGTTTGTAAAAGCAAATATTATTTAAATTCAAACAGATAATAATATCAATTCAGTTTGCCATTTACCATAGTAAAGTCAAATATTTACATTTATCCCGGGGCATTACATCTCCCCCTCTTGAAATTAGACATCGTCCCGATGTCTTTCGGCCACGAACAACCTTGGATAAGCTTTTTTCATGAGCTCTTCATCTTCCCAGGTAGCCTCATTAGGCCCAAAGTGCTGCCACTGCACTTTAACTTGGGTAATAGCTCGCTTCCGCAGCATTACTTCTCTCCGGTCGAGGATGTTCAGCGGTTCGACCAAGATTTCTCCTTCTGGTTCGACCTGCAACATGCAACATCCTAAGTCAGTTTTCTTTTAAAAGGAAACATGTCGACTGATTTATCGGAGATAATTCTCACCTGTATATCCTGCCCTCTGATTACATGTTTAGGTTCATAAACATATTTTTTTAACACAGAAACATGGAAGATGTTATGGACCCGTATATGACTTGGCAGAGTGAGCTGGTAAGCTACCGGCCCAATTCCTGCTAGGACCTGGAAGGGTCCACAAAATCGGGGTGCCAATTTGGTGCACCCGTTCCACCGTAATGTGCTATTTTTTGCTTGAATCCTCACATATACGTGATCACCAACTTGATATTCCTTAAACGTCTTTTTCCGATCAGCAAAATTCTTTTGCCTATCCTGAGCTGCCTTTAGATTGACTTTTACTTTCTTAACCATTTCCTCCATTTCCTTAAGCATGTTGGGTCCCAACATCAATCTGTCTTCCAGTCCACCCGAACTTGAGGGCGTACAACACTTCCGCCCGTACAATACTTCAAATGGGCTCATTTGCAGTGATGTATGATAGCCATTTTTGTATGCGAACTCGACCAAGTGCAGATAATCTTCCCCCTTGGTCGGTTGCTACATTACATATGCCCTTAACATGTCTTCCACCACCTGGTTCACCCGTTCCGTTTGTCCGTCAGTTTGAGGATGATAAGCTATGTTGAAATTCAATTGAGTTCCTAATTCTCCAAACAACGTTTTCCAAAAAGCCGAAGTAAATTTTACGTCACGGTCTGAAATTATGGTTTTAGGTAACCCATGCAGCCTAAATATATTCTGCATGAAGATATGGGCAATCTGCACAGCTCTATAGGTATATTGCACAGGTATAAAATGTGCCGATTTACTTAATTTGTCCACCACCACCATGATGGAACCGTTATTCTTCTCTGTTTTGGGAAAACCCGTTATGAAGTCCATGGAGATGATTTCCCACTTCCATTCCAGAATGGGTAATGGTTGTAATAACCCCACAGGATGTTGGTGTTCTGCCTTAACTTGTTGGCACTCTAGACAACGTGCCAAATACTCCACCACATCCTTTTTCATACCTGGCAAATAATATTCCTTTCGGAGTGCTGTTATCATTTTCTGATATCCTGGGTGTCCAGCATAGTGACTTTTATGAAATTCTTCCAAAATCAAGTTTTTAATGATGGTTTGATAGGGGACATACAACCTCCCCTGATAATACAACATTCTAGCAGTACTTAAAGCATAACCTAGTTGTTTTTCTTTGCTGGTGGGGTGTTGTACCTGCTGTTTTATTTGCTGATATACCACATCTTGTTCTGCTGCCCTTTTAACCATCTCTACAAAGGGGATTTTCCATTCGCTGGAACAAAACTCATATAAACATTTCAATTTCCAACTTAAAGCGTCTGCCACCTGGTTCTCTTTCCCTTTCAAATGCTTGATTTAGAAATCAAAACCACCTAGAAAATCTACCCATCGTGCTTGTTTGGCATTCAAGGTGGGCTGGCTAAAATAATTGGTTAGACTGTGGTGGTCTATCAATATTAAAAATTTCCTTCCCAAAAGGTAATGTCGCCACATTTTCAAGGCGTGAATGACAACTGCCAATTCTAGATCATAAGCCGAATATTTTTGTTCATGCTCTTTCAATTTCCTGGACTCATAAGCAATTACCTTCCCTTTTTGCATCAACACACCTCCTACACCCTCTTTGCTTGCATCAGTGCACAACACATAATCTTTGCTGGGATCAACTATGGTTAGAATGGGTGCGGTGGTGAGCAGATGCTTAAGCTGCTCAAAACTTTTTTGGCATTCTGGGGTCCATCTAAAAGCTCTTCCTTTTTTCTGTAAGGAGGTGATAGGATATGCTACTCTTGAGAATCCTTCCACAAATCGTCTGTAATAACCAGCTAATCCCGTGAAGGATCTGATGTCTACCACATCCTTTGGTACAGGGCATTCCATTATGGTCCTTATCTTTTCGGGGTCCACCACAATCCCTTCCTTCGTGATTATATGCCCCAAATACTGTATCTCTTTCTTAAAAAAGTCACACTTGCTAAACTTGGCATACAACTGATGTTCTTGGAGGGTCTGCAACACTAACCTGAGGTGCTCCTTGTGCTCTTCAATAGTGCGGGAATATATCAGTATGTCATCAATGAAGATCAACACAAATCTATCCAAATATTGATGAAATATGTTGTTCATTAAACACATAAAAGTCGTGGGGGCATTAGCTAACCCAAAGGGTAGCACCACAAACTCATAATGTCCATACCTTGTTCTAAAGGCAATTTTAGCTATGTCCTCTTCCTTAATCCTAATTTGGTGATACCCTGATCGTAAATCGATCTTGGAAAATACTGTTGCTCCCTTCACTTGGTCGAAGAGTTCATCAATCCGGGGTAGAGGATACTTATTTTTTATTGTTATTTGTTCAACTGATGGTAATGTATACACATGCGAAGGGTCCCGTCCTTTTTCTTAACGAACAATACCGGAGCTCCCCAGGGAGACACACTGGGGTGAATGTAGTTTTTGTCTAATAGTTCCTGTAACTGCATTTTTAACTCTGTCAACTCAGGTGTACTCATTGTATAGGGTGCTCAGGATACCGGGGCTGCCCCTGGTACCAATTCGATAGTAAAGTCTATATCTCTCTTAGGTGACAGTTCAGGAATCTCCTCTGGGAACACATCAACAAATTCTTGTATCACGGGGATGTTGTCCAATGTAGCTGTTTTATCCTTCGAGTTAGCATAACCCACTTGGATGGCATAAATCTGACACCCCTTCCTAATGCATTTTGCTAACTGAGAGGCAGTTATTGGCCGAATCTGCACTGGTCGCTTTATCCCCTGCATCTCCTGCCTTACTCCAAGTTCATCCCTGTAATAGATAGTCTTTGTTTTACAGTTGACTAGGGACCAATGTCTTTCTAACCAGTCCATGCCAATTAGGACATCATATGAACCAAGGGGAAGCACATTTAAATCTGCCTTCACTGGCTGTCCTGCTATCTTTAAGGGGCAATTATCGACCTTCGCAAGTACTCTTCGCCTTGCCCCTGTAGCCAACTGTACTAACCATGGGTTTTTAAATTTAACAGGTTGCAATTTACAATGCTCCACAATCTTAGGACTAATATAACTTAATGTGGCTCCATGATCAATTAAAATAGTTACGGTAAGGTTTGAAATTTTACCTTGGAATTCCACCATGGTCGGCTAGTACTCTGCCTGACTATCTTCCAGAGCAGCATTAATCCTTGGTAGACTACGTCCTACGTCACCGACTGTTGATGCTTCATGGATCTGGGAAACCTATTCGATTCCCTTCCATTAAGGACAGTTTTTAATGTAATGAGGTCCACCGCAGCCCCAGCACTGCACGGGAAGCCTTACTGTCCCTTCACTGTCTAATTTTCCAGGGGGTTCAATGATCCTAGACTCATTGGTTGGCTTTGACCTGAGTGAAATTTTTTGTAAATTCCTACTGTTTGACCCTTTGGCAAAGCCCTTGTTACCTCCACCTCGATTCCCTTTATTACTCCCAGCCAATTTGTTGTTTCTCTTATCAGTCCATCTTTTACTCGGAACCTCTCCCTTCTGTTTACTTCGCTGGTAACAAATTCTGGCTTTACGTATTACTTCGTCCATTGTCTTTAGATTGTCAAACTCAATCCTTTCCCTCATATTCAATGGTAAACTACTAACAAACCTCTGTACTTTAGCCTTTTCCTCTCTAATATAAGGGACATAACGAAGTAATGATGTAAAATGAGTAATAAATTCATCCATTGTTTGCTGTCCCAAACGCAAGTCATGGAATTCTCTCGCTTTTTCGTCATAGAAACGTTCTGTCAGGTACCTTTCCTTAAAATACTATTGAAATTTTTCCCAGGTAATATTCTACTCACTTACTCCTCTCACAATCTTGACTTCCTCCCACCACAGGGTGGCTTTCCCCTGTAATTGGAAAATGGCTAACTGTGCCTTGAGGTTGTGATCGTATTCATATAGCTGAAAATATATTTTCATATTAATCAACCATGCCTCAGCTACTTCCTCTTGTTCTCCATCAAAGTGTGGCGGTTTGATCTTACGAAATTCCCCTTGCAACTCTATCTGTTGCCTTTTTGACGTCTATTGCTCGGAAGTGTTATCAGATCGTTCCTCCCATTCTTCGTCGCTTCCTTCTGACTCCTCTTGTTCTGTGTGGTGATTCTGTTCCTCCGACACCCTTTGCTGCTCAACACTGGGATTCAGTGGTTACTGATTCTGCTTGTCTGATAGGCTCTTTAAAATCCTTTCCTGCTCCATGGTTAACCTTGTGTTATCCTCCTGTAACCGGGCCATTTCATTTTTCAACTCTTGTACTATTTCTAATATTGCAAGGTTGGTACTGCGAGTCTCCTCTCCAAGCTGCACCCATAATTCTAGGTTATTTCCAGGGCTTGTTGCAGGTCCCTAACTTGCTACAAACCTATGTGGTCCGCTGCCTGCCCTTCTCATGTTGGCTACCTTCTATTTTTTTTCCTGGTCTTAGCCTAAGAAGAGAAACAGAAGAAAGGTTAACACATTAACAATTTTTTTTATTATATTTTGTGAGTATAAATAGAATGACAAAATGAAAATATGTGATGAACTCTCTTCAGCTACTTATTTCCCAGAGGCCACAGTTTTTGAAAACATGGCTCTGATACCACTTGTCATATTTTAAGAAAAAAAAAATATATCGCAAATATGAGCATATGCATATTCCAATGCTATTTAATCACATCGTATGTAAATATGAGCATTTACATATTTCAATGCTATTTAATCGCATCATATGTAATACATTTTAATTTATACATAATTCAAATGTGAATTTAATTTGTATCCATCCACGCACGCATGAAACCATTTACCAACGAAGGTGGCAAGTCGACATTTAATCAGGCCCATGGGGCGAGTTAAATCTACACCATCGTTTGGGTATGGAAAGACGAGTCATGGATCTATGACCGTCGACATGGCCACCTTGCTGTTGATAAGTTTGGAATACCACATTAATGCCTGCATTACCACTGTACGTGGCATGTGCAGCTCTGACCGACGTTGCTACTGCCTCGGGATCCCTATTCGATTGATGATATTGGAGCCGACTTGGTGATCCAACGGCTATGGACGACTCGAACTTGTTCACATCACTTGGTCTCCTTTTGGAAATTCATTTCTCCGCCATTTGTTTGCTCCACCATTTGGTTGCTGCTCTCGTTCATGGGCCTATTTGCTCGACGAACCAGGCTCCTGTGAGATATCAGGAGGTGCTCAGAACTCTAAAGCTTGGTCCTTGCACCCGAATCCAGTTATAGGTAGGTCATTTAATCATTTGGTCTGTGTACATCATTTTTCCTTATGCAGCAACGGTTGAACCCGCTTCATGCGATCATAATTATTTGTTTTGTTTGTCATGAGCTTGTTACGTATTACTAACTAATTCCCTGTTCTTTTGCAGGATCCTCACGTCTCTGCCTTCGAGCTTGGCTTCGAATGGGACATGGTTCTCCAGAGATGGATTTAGTTCTCCAATCCGTCAGGTATGAGGTTTTCTCAAGTCTGGTTATGGTCTTTAAATTGTTTCTCCAGAATACCGTAATGAGAGGGTCCTTACCCTGAATTTGCTATAGTTTATGTAATGTGTTGCTCGGGTTTTTAGCTCGCCCGTCAAGACCCCATTACTCATGCATTGTATAATTTGTAAGGTAATCCAGCTATGAGGGTTTTTACCTCGGAAGCCTTTTAAGCTGCACATGCCTATTGTAATTATCTTAAGCTGTCATACAGCACGACCTCTTCTTGAGTTTGCATTTCTCTATTAGTACTGAATGTTGAATGATTTTGAACTCGGGTTTATTGGATGCTTTATATATATATATTGAACATTTGGAACATACCCTTCCTGGGTTAATTATATCTGTGGAGATATGTTATTTTCTCTATGAAAATGTCATGTATTTTGTCTTCCCGCTACAATGCTTCAGTTTGTTGAACCACAGAGTTCTATGTGTGGTGCCAGGATATGAATGAATGAATTTCCTATGTTCTATTGTTTACTGGTTTCCCTGGTTATTAATATTGCATAGTATTACATGCACTGTTCCTATTAACCCTGGTCTTTCGACTTTCTTATTTGTTACAATCTCTGGTTACACATTCTAGAGGCAATTATTCTCATTCTGTTGTTTAGTTCGGTTAATGGTTTTGGCAGCAAGTCGTTGTTAAATTCTTATTGGTAACACCACTGTACAGAGCCATCTCTCCACGTACATCTATCTGGCATTAACCGAATTACCTCAGACAAGGGTTTTGAATATCTTCATGTTAACCCCGATGGTTTTTTGAGCCATTGATTAGAAATGAGATAGTCGTTCACTCGAAGGGCTGGGTCGACCCTCGACGTAGGTCATCCATTTATCATTTAATGTAAAACAATTTTTCTATTGAGCACATTTTTAACTCCAGACCCCAAACCCTATGTCCAGGACCCTGGGCATATGGATTTGTGAATTCCTTCCTCTCGACAAGCAATTAAACAAGCAACTGTAGGATTGACAACGTTGTTCTTTTTTGTTTTTTGTTTTTGTCTATCCCCGTTCACTACCTCTATTTTTGTCCAGTCGGACCTCATTCTCATGGGAAGGGTCGGTTTTGTTGCCAGGTCGATGGCACCCTACTGTATGCCAGAATGTTAGGCGTGCTACGTTTATGGAGTCTCATTGATTAAGCCCTTTGCTTCCTACAAACTTCTCCTATATTACTACCCTAATGAAACCTTTTTTTCCTTTTTTATTATTTATTTATTTATTATTTTATTTTTTTTCCCAGGAAAAAGGTTTGTCTTTCCCTGCCTGTTCTTTCCTTTTCCATTTGCCCGAATTCCACACCTCCTAGACGGTATTCTGTTCCTAACAAACTATAATTAAAGAGGGGTTCTGCATGTACAAGTTTTTGTTACGCTGAACCCCTAAGTATATTTTTAATTGTTCCTCAAATAATTACATGGGCACTCGCAGGGGTCTCTCCCACAGTTACTAAGTTTTCTTTTTATAACAAACTACCACTGTGCAAACATTTAATATAGCTTACTGTACTGACATTTTACTGCTTTTTAGACTGTTCAGTCCACTTACCTGTGCCACTGTAACCCGCAACACTTGAGAAGCCGAGATTACCTCTGTTCATCTGCTTCCAATCTGCCACCCGTCTATGAGATTCGTCTTTTGGGACCAGAATCTCCCCCCTAGCTCTCTTGCAGGACCACTGTCCGCAGCAAGATGCTCGCACTTAGTGCTTGGCTATCTGGTCATCACCAGACTTAGCCCTGTTCTTTTCCTTTCTGCCTATCCCCACAACACAAACTTTTTCCCCCTTTTCCCCTTTTTTTCCTCTGGAAGCCCTTCCAGTTAGGGAAAAACAGTGAGGGTTGGAATCACACAACTGTCTGGCCTCTAACTTCCTCCTTCAGAAGTTTCCAGCTCTTAAAGAAAAACATTTCTTATAGTTTTTCTTTTTCTGTAAAAGCAAATATTATTTAAATTGAAACAAATAATAATATCAATTCAGTTTGCCATTTACCACTAAATTCAAATATTTATATTTATTCGGGGGCATTACAATAGCCCATTAAAATACCCCATACATTATATAATTATAAATTTTAAAATTATTTAAATTTTATTAATTATAATTTTTTAAAATACTAGTAAAAATAAATAAATTAATTTAATTTAATTTTTTGTTTTTAAATAATAAATTTGATTTATTAAATATGTATAGTAATACTTTATAATTTTTTAAAACTTTAAATTTATTTATGTATTCAAAATATATTTTAAAGCAATAAAAATAAAAATTTCACAAATAATTAAATCATTAATATCGAAAAGAAAAAATAAAAACCTAAAACACTTAAACTTATGCATAAATTATATAGCAGACGAATTTAGAACACTTAGAACACTTAGCCTTATGCATGCACTGTATCACTTGATTTCAACTAAAAAGATTAAAATTTAAAACACTTAGACTTTGCTTTTGTTTTTTAGGGAGAGAATAGTTAACTAAAGAGGATTTTCATGTTCTTGTGTGTGATGGTTGAGCTTGTTTTTTAGTTTGACTTACAACAAATGACTATTTTAACTAAAAGTTCAAAACTTAAAACACTCAAGACTTTGCTCTTATTTTATTTATTTATTTTATTATTTTTTAATTAATTAATTAATTAATTAATTAAGAATAACTAATTAAAGAGGATTTTTAGATTCCTTGCATGTGATAGTTGAGCTATGTTTTTTAGTTTGACTTGCAAAAAAATAACCATCTCCTCTCTAGCCTTTTTAGAATGAATATACATATAAAAGAATAAGTCTCTAGCTTTTTTAGAATGAATATACATATAAAAGAATAAGTCTAAACGTTATTATTGGAAGTGGATAAGATGATTATTGGTTAAATTGTTGTTTCATATTGTCTAAGTCAGATTTTTGAATATGTAAATCAATTCAATTTCTCAAAAAATTCAGAAACACTTATATTTTATAATTTGAACAGTTAAAATATATCATTTAAAATATTTTAACAAGATTTTGGATAAAACTAATATAAAAAATAAAAAATAAAAAATATTTAGATTACACTTATATTCAATAAGAATTGGGAATAAAAGAAACATTTATAGTTACTTGGGGTTATCTTAAGTGAGAATGACTATTATCTTCCCCATAGAGATACATGATTTACATAAGCAAGTTGAAACCAATGGAGATGGTTGGAATAGAGTATGTATTAACGACCATCTACATAATTTTGACATTGAAGTTTTTAAACAAAATCTTATAATATATACATTATTCTAGTTGTACGTTCACCAATAATGACCTAAATAAAACCAATATTTACAAAGTATCTACCCTTTTTCCCGTGTTAAGAAAGGGGGACATACACCTTTTGCACTTGCCCCCAAAGTTAATCTTGATTTGGCTTTGACTCTAAATTAGCAATGTGATCAACCTTTGAGTTGTTCGATGTTAGAACATGGAGACATTTCTTCTTGGCGATACACTAATACAAATGATAAATGAACTTGAAAATCTGACTTAAATTTGTATATGAGGGGAGAGATATTGAATATAAATGGTGAATTATATTCAATAAATGACAAAAAACAATCACTTCCTACATTCCTAGATTCCTAGATTTACATTTTTCCTATAGGCTTCAACAATGTTACTGGAAGTGTAACATAAACCCAAATCATACGTATGTTCTTCTTAATTCTCAGGACAAAAAATAACTTCTTAAATTATTTATACATAAGTATCTAATAAGAAAAACTAACAATAACTATATTAAATACCTTCAATTTATTCATATATTTATCCATAGAAATTAAAGTAATTAAATTTAAACATGTTTTTATATGATTGGAAATTTTTTATAACATTCTCTAAACATTCTATATTTGTTTTTTTTCATTTTCTAGACATATTTTATAATAAGTTTTAAAATAATAGATTTGAGTCATTATATCTATATAAACTAGTTACCTTAAACTTTTCTTAAAATTTTGAATTTATTCATACATTTAAAAATGCATTGTAAGTATCCCCAATGGGGGTGACGAACTCTGAGATGTGTTTGACGCATATGCAATGAATGTTAACATAAGGCAGATGGGAAGGAGGACAAATTGCCAATCCTTCGATTCCGTAAGGTGTAAGGTGAGGGGATCTGTGCGGCGTGTGAGCCTTCATTCACCCTCCGCGAGAATGTGCGTTGGTAAGGTAATTTGGTTAATGACGAACGCCAGGGTTATGGAATGTTATATTGTGTTGGTAGTGTGAAGGTTGGTATATGTTGGTTTGAGCAGTGTTCGTTCGTCTGGTTTCTTTGGCCCTCGAGTAGTCTAGGAGTGGTGGAGAAAACAACGTCGTTGCTTCCTCCAATGTGAAAG
Organism: Pinus taeda; assembly: GCA_000404065.3. Lineage (NCBI taxonomy): Eukaryota > Viridiplantae > Streptophyta > Pinopsida > Pinales > Pinaceae > Pinus > Pinus taeda. The sequence continues at coordinate 55,829 of APFE031001648.1, read as the reverse complement.
GTTAGCAAAAGCTTCAATTTCTTTTATCTGTGCCTAGTTCCTTGCTTTTGTCATTGGATTGAGGGAAATTTGCATGGTAAGATGGCCGGTCTTATTGTCCCTTCCTGCTTTGTTTGATAGATTTCCCCCGAGTGTTTTCTGTGTTTGGGATGGTGCTTGGGTTTTTTGTCCCCTAGAAATCTTTTGGTTTTTTCTCTCTTTGTGGTTTTACCTTGGAATTATGAGACACATCACTCGGTGAGAAACAATTGGTCTCAGAGGTTGCAGGGTGGTCTAATGGAGTTCATATAGACTCTTAATTGGCTTGGGTTTGTCTCTCGACTATCTATGCTTTGGTGTCAAGTCCTTTTTCTCGTGCCTTTGTTTCTAGGTGCTTCCCCCGTCAGTGGTGTGGAAAAGCCATTTGTTTGGTTAGTGTGGTTCTTGTTTGTGCATTTCCTCACCTCCCTCTTAGCAGATGTGTGGTGGTTGTCAGTTATGGGGGGAAGGATTCTACAAGATAATTTGGGGTGGGTGTCTGGTGTGCTTTGGTCCACGACTTGTGAGGTTTTGCAGAACATTGTCGATTTGTCATGGGGGCATCTTCTTTGGCACTCATTATGTGACCTGTGCTATGTAATTCTCATTCCCAGCCCATGCAGTGGGGAGCTTCGCTCAGTCAGGGTGGTTCCAACAACGAGCAAAAGATGGCGCTAGGGGGTAGGGATGTGGAAAGACCCAAGTAGGGTGGGCATGCTGCTAGGGGTGTGAGTAGAGCACCATCGGGAGCTCGTGGCGGAAGGGGTGGTGCGAGCTCAGTGTAGGGTGGACGTGCAATTGGAGAAGGTAAGAGAGGTAGTGTGGATTGTGGGGGTGGAGAAGGTGTGTTGGGTCAAAGTTGCAGGTAGGGGTGCACAAGAGTTGCTAACCAATAGATTCACTCTAATGCCTTTTGTGACCTGCTCCAGTATGTTCTGGATCACCTAGAAGCATACAACAAGATCAGACAGGAAGAGCACGAGGCTGTCAGCACCACACTAAATCAGCTGCATTACTTTCAATGCCATGTTAGAGAAAGGATTGTCGTGGTTTGGCAAGGTCAAAATATGCTAGCAAAAAAGGTAGAGAATATGGAAACATGGCTCGCTCACTTCGAGCAACATGTTCAATGTTCATATCACTCCCTCCCTCTTCAGGGACTAGGCTAGACAATCAAGTGTTAATTACTTCTAATGATTAAGCATGGTCACAAGTGTTATTTTGGTTCTGTTTTCCTTTTGGTGCTTTTGGCATGTCAACCTTTGGACCTCTAATCTATCTTTGCTTTTTTTTTTTTATAATATGGTGATAGCATTGATAAAAAAACCCGATCCAAGTGAGACTACTTGCATTTTGATAACTATGTACTCTCATTTTGATTAATGAATAGATCCTTGACTTACAAAAAAATGCATTGTAAGTAATTGTAAATATTTTGATTTCACCCTCACTAAAAGAAGTACAAATCTTAGTACAATTAAACTTCCCCATTTTTTTTTAAGAGACGAGTATATATTTGTATTAACAAAAGTGGGGTTCGACCCTAGCCATTACAATTATTTTGAAAACTATAATTGCCAAAAATTCTTGAAGGTTTGGGTTAGAACACACAGGATCAACCCAAGACCTTGCATTTGGACACCCTGCTACTGATAATTTGTTCCCATTCCAACTGTAAAATTTCCAAAAAGCCCCTTAAATCCAATTATATTTGTAGCCCATTCCCCTCATAAATGTTTAGCTTTGAGTGACTTCTCTTTTTTCTTGGAGAATTTCTTTTCGTCTTTTTTTCCCACTTTGATCCAACCCAAATTTTTTGTTGATTATGGAAAATCACCCGTCTTTTGGAGAAGTTATACTAGTATATTCGTTCTTTTGACTCAAAGAAGTAAATAGTTCTTTCTCTTGATCTTCTCACAAAGGAGCCTTCCCATAGAAATTTGTTGTAGCTCCACACTCAAAGGATTTGAGTTTTGCTGCTATGGACTTTCCCTTATCCGAAATTGGGTGGTTTGTCACGATAATATTTTTTCCATGAGGAGCAATCAAAGAAACTATTAAATTACCTGCTTTATCTTTGACACCAGACACCTCCGCATCACTATTTATCATTGCATGATTCATTGTTGAGACTTTTGATTCATGTGGAGGATCACTCTTAGGATTTAAAATTTCTATACCTTTTTACGAGAGGGATTCATTGAAATGTGTTGGGTGTGTGCTATATTCTTTCCATGACTAGCCCCACGTGTGGGGGGTGATAACATACCTTGTTCATTGCGCTAGGCATAGTTGGGGGGTGGCAGCTCCCCCTGTCGGGGGGTTTGAGGGGGGCAGTAGCCCCCCTCTACAGGGTCCCTTGGGGAATGTTTTTTTTGGACCCTATATTAGGTGGGCTAACCTACCTATGGTTTTCGCAAATGGTTTTGGGCATGATGGTTTTTTTGTCCATGGTATTTTGTAGATTCGATCAAGGAAACTACAATTATGTTCGAATACAGGGTTAATGGATTGGGGTTTATGGATGCTTCAGCATGTATATATTTGTATTGTAACATTGAAAGGAATATAATGAAAAATCAATCTGGTAGTCTCGGTTTTGGGATCCAGGGGAAAATCTGTGTGTATATCTGTTTTATGTTTTATGCTCTCGCCATTGTTTATTTTCTGTTTTTTAGAATTCGTATGCATGTAATTTTTGTACGGGGTTAAAATATACATAATGAATAGGAGGGGAATCCTCCTTTGAAATTGAATAATGGTCATAATTTGTACCTACCCACCATATTTATTTTTGTGAGGATTTCTTTGATTTTACTTCCTAGCTTTAGGAAAATATTTGAGAGTGTTCCCTATCTCATAATAGACTCTACAATGAAAAGAGACATTGTCATAATCCATATTTTGTACCCATAAATAACCAAGGCATGTTAGCTTTATTTCAGAAAGAAATCCTTTTCTGAAGTCCATATCCACATAAATACGAGCATATGTGGGATTTAGATAATATTTTGTGTCCTTTCTTTGACAATGGAATCTTCCTAGGGCATTACCAATTGAAGTCAATGTAGATAGATTCCACATGTGCAAAGGAAGGTTAGAGAACCTTTCCCAAACTGAAGATGGCCAAAATGATGTTGAGAGAGGATCAAAAGAGGGGAACTAGGGCTATATAGAGAGCCCTACACTGCCCCAAAACGAAGGATTAGATTAAATATCAATGCACGATCATTGACTTTCTAAAAAAATGTAATGAAGAAACCTCTAGCTAGGGGGTGTATGTTCAAATCAACAGATGTAAGAGGCTTCCATTGATCAAAGATCCAATAATGGAGGTCAACAAGCCTCGACCACAGGCCATTAAACTTGCAAATCAAACCAGCCTCAAAAAAAGAAAAAAAGAAAAAAAAACTTCACTGAAGGCCTCAACCCCTGAGGAAACCTCAATCAAAGGAGTTTCAATGACATTCAACACTAGAGAACCAGAGGAAGGCTTAAAAAAAACATGTGAAGAGGATTTCATTAGATCAAAAAAGGACATAGGAAGCGTCGACTGATAAGATACCTATGGACCTTGAGGAGTGACGCTCAAACCACTATGAGAAACATAAGAGGACAAGGATGGGCCGACGAACAGGGAGGCATAAGAATTATTAATGTCCATGGAAACAATACACATAATCGTAAAATATCAAGAGCCAACCACATAAGGAGATGACCTCATGCTCGAAACAGGGAGCACAGAATAGCCTCCCTCCAATGAAGACAATGAGATAGAGTAATGAGTCGAGGAAAAGTGATAAAGTATCAAGGATCTTGAAGATTCAAAAGCCAAAAGTCTAGCCTAGAACACCTCTATCAGACAGATCTTGTGAAGGGAGGAAGAAGCGACCGTCTAGGGCCACACCCTGGCCACCGCACTAAAGAGTCACAACTCCATCCTTCCAATTAAACTTCCCCAATTTTTATTAATAAACCTTGGTATCAATAAAAATATTTTAATAAATATTCTTATTAGTAATCAAGATTGGTAAATAAAATCATTTAGAAAATTATTATCACTATTCATGGTAGTATTAATTTGTATTTCACTTATTTACTGATTTTAATTAGAGATACAATTACTTAGTGATTATTAAATTTCAATAAATTTATTTGCAGTTATAAATATTGACCAATTAAATATTTTGATTATCTTACAATTAATTAAAAAATACATATTTCATTATATTCAAGATTATTATTAATATATTGATAAAATTCTTCATTTTGGCTAAGTAATCACATTGAAAACTGGGATAATAAAGGGATTAAACAATCAAGGGGAGTGGGGATCGAGAGATCCACCCACATGGCTTCCAACCCATGTGGGACATTATGCAAACTATAAGTTGGTTTAATGGATTTGGGAGTTCTTAGAGGATTAAGGTTAGCGAGCCATTCCACTACAATAAACACGGGGGCTTCACTTAATGAACCTCTGACATATCATGTGAGTTTGTGGCATATTAAACAATACCCTTAATTTGCCTACATATTGGAAAATACCTCTAAAAATCACATTATTTAACCCCCTACCAATACGAACCCAATACACCTTCCCAATTTAAAAAACCCCTTCTTTCACTAGATATTGTAGGTATCCGTTTTTTCATTAACTTTGAGCTCAATTTTTTATACCTGCCAATATTAAAAACCATTTACCCCCTATATAACTCTCAATGGGGTGGAAAGGGGGGGAGGGATTCTCACTAATCTTGAAGGAATCATTGAATTAAGATATTCTTGGGGGTTTCGATGGAAGACCAACAATAAAGTAGAAGTGTATGGCTTGTTCATGGGCCTCACTCTGGCTCAAAAGAAGGGCATAAAAACAATATAGGTTTAGGAGATTCCGTGATAATTATTAGGCATATGATCCATGCTTCATCAGTTAAAAACAATACCCTAAACCAAATTATCAAGAGATCCCAAGGGATTCTCCCCTCATTTGAATTGGTGTCTTTCTTCCATATTCTTAGAGGAAATAACCAAGAAGAATACAAGCAAGCTAATCATGCATGCCAGTTGAGAGAGGAAAGATGCTTAGTGAATGAGGTCGAGAGCACGACAAACATCGCATAAGTTTGTTAATGGGATATAAATTTTGGATTGTGAGAGTTGTTCGAAGCTTTGTAAGGAAGTTAATAAATTCAGGTATTGGAGGCATTGTTTTCATATTGTATAAGGTGGTTATTTGGCCCTTCCACCCTCCCCTTAGCCCTCCCCCTTTCCTTTCCATCCCCTCCCCTTCACTTCGCTTCCCCTCCTCCCCACCCCCTCCCCTTCCCCGCTCCTTTCTTCTTTCATTTTCCCCGTTGCCCCCTCTCCCATCTGGTCCCCCTATCATGTTCTCCACCCATGCCCATCTCAGCCACTTATCCCTTGGGCCCTTTCGCATCACTTCATGTGAGCCCTGACCTGCCATGGAGCCTCGTGGTAGGATCGTCCTATACCTTCATTTGCGATGTGTCGAAGTTCATCACCTTAGTACTAAACCTATTTACGGACAAGACCTCTGCGTAAGATTTCATCTCCCACACCCTGGTTCATGGAGCAAAGGACAACACATCTCCTCAGAAGATTGCAGGAGTATGGGTATTTCAGAGCAAAATTTAATTTTGGTGCACAAAGTAGCCTTGGGAAGAATGGACCATGAGCAGTGTGGGGAATTAATGGAGGATAATAAAGAAATAATGGAGATTCATAAGGATCTCAACTGCATCAACTTCATTACTCAGTACAACATCATTGCATAGTCCGACAACTGCTATAAATGGCAGAACGATATGTTCAATTTTTACCGTTTAAGATTATATTTTTCTAAGGTCACCTCTGCGAAGGTCTGGCGATTGAAGCTAAGGTCACAATTTGTATGTTGTTGGGCCTGGGTTGATGGGCTGAAACTCTAGGACTTGGATGTTACTGAGTTTTCGAGCAGGAAGCTTTAGAGGGTTGTGGGTCTGCGTGCATTTGAGAGTCTGAATGTTATTAATGGGTTGGGAATCGTTAATTTGCTGAATTGGGAGGAGGTTTGGGTCCAGAACCTTGGAGAAGATTTTTTAGTCGACCATAGGAAGGTAGATGTTTGAAAACGACTATTGGTGAGAAATATTATAATCCTTGGGTCTGTGAGGGTGTCTTGGATCAGATCCCTGGGGCATGGTTGGAGATCAACGTGGTGGAAAGGGTGAAGCGCTGATATGAATTTAAATAGGAATGAAAGAAATTATAGAGATAACCATAAATACAGAGATGCAACAGAAATAATACTTCATTTCATTAATGTAAAACACTGAAATATGCTTACAAATAGAAATGGAAATAAACTAGCTTGAGTGATGGTAGCTTATCTCTGAGGAGAGATGTGGCGGCTACATGCCTCTAAACTATCTTATTATGAGGCTCAAAGGCCTATTTATTGTTGAGAAACAACAGAAAACCCTAAACATCCAAAAACCTAACCCTAGGAGATGAAGCACCAAACTATGGGCCTCGTTCGGGTAAATTGGTACATTAACTTCCCGGGGTCATAACTTTGGCATACGATCTTCGTTTGACACGCACAATACCTCGTTAGAAATATTTATTCGAGGAATAAAACTTTTGAGTGATCAAAATCAATCCATGGACCCATGTTGCTCCCAGTTTTCCAAAAAAAACGTCATTTAGGGCCTCAAAACGGCTCCGGAAGTTCAGGACCTGAAAAACTGCTAAAAATAGTAAATTATGATATAATTAAGGAAATTGAAAAAATGAAAGAAACAATGGTGGGGGTCCAAGTGGAATTGACGGGTGGCCACCAATATCCACTTGGATCATTCCTCCCCCCTTAGGAAGCAATGGTCCCCATTACGTTGAGTTCCTCCATGAGATGAGGAAACTTCTGCTGAACTTGGTCCCTGGTGAGCCACTTGCCCTGGTGAAGGATTTGGCTTGCTTTGACAACTCGATATAGTTGGATCTTATACTTGCAAGTGTGATTGATCTGTGTGTCCATGATTCAATTAGTTGCAGCTTGTTCCATGCAATTTGGATTTAACTTTGTGGGTGTGAGCTCTTCTGCAATGTTAGATGTGTCTAGTAATGGTGGAAAGTATGGCCGAATGTGGTCCACATTGAACACTGGGTGCAGGCCAAGGAATGGGGGAATGCTGAGCTCAAATGCATTATCTCCCACAGCCTTGGTAATGGTGTAAGGACCATATCGGAGTGGTGTGAGTTTCCGATAGGCTTCGGTAAGGCGTTCCTTTTGCAAATGCAACCAGACTTTGTCACCCACTTGAAACTTGTGTGGCACCTGATGTTGATCATGTCGCTGCTTGTACTTGGCATTTGATTTCTCCAGAATGTCATGGACCTACTTGAAGATATGTTGGATGTGCTCAATGAAGCTATTTTCCTTATATGTTTCGTACTGGACATGAGCCGAATCTTCCTGAGTAGCTACAAATGGCATGGCCACATCAATGGCACATAGTGGGTGGAATCCCAAGCCCACCTGAAAAGGGCTGTGGCCAGTCGAGCTATGGAGAGCCCGATTATAGCTGTGATGAATATATGGGAGGCTCTCATCCCATGTGCATGGATGCTTCGAGTTGTACATGTGCAGAATGTATACGATCATCCTATTGACAACCTCTGTTTGGCCATTAGTTTGGAGATGGAAGGTTGTGGAATTAGTGAGTTTGGTGTCAAGTATCGACCAGAGACTAGACCAAAATGTACTGAGGAACCTGCTATCCTGATATGAGATGATAGATTGTGGGATACCAAAGTGTACCCACACTGATTTAAAGAGGAGTTTAGCAGTGGCTTCTGCTGTGATATTCTTCTTACAGGCCGCCATAATGGCCATCTTTGAGAACCTATTAATGATCACAAAAACACAGCCGTTTCGATGCTTAGTAGAAGGAAGGCCTAACATGTAATCCATGGAGATGGATTCCCAAGGTCGATTAGGGGTAGGCAGTGGAGTATAGAGGCCTTGATTCTTGATGGTCGGTTTGGCAATAGCGTAGGAAATGTAGGATCTGATGTACTTCCCGACATCCTGTCGAAGATTCTGCCAATAGAAATACTTCTATAATATTGCCACCATTTTCTCGACCCGAAATGCCCAATAGCCCGATTGTAGTGTGCTTCCAAAATCATCTTAGCACACTCACTTGAAGGAACACAAAGGTGGCTAAGGTGGCATAACAAGGCATCCTGGAGGTGAAAATATGGAACATGTTGACCCTCCAAGAGTGTATGGTATGTGTGGCTGAATTCTGGGTCGCTTTTGTATAGAAGTGGCCAATCAGAAGTTTCGTGCCCACAAGAGTTGAGCACGGTGGTTAACACCATGATCGATGGTCGACTGAGGCAATCTGCAACATTACTGGTGCTATCCTTCTTATAATTGATATTCAAATGGAACTGTTGCAAGTATGTGGACCACTTCTGATGGTGATCATTTTGTAACTTCCCTTGCATTTGTATGAACTGCAGGGGCCGGTGGTCTATGTGGATGACCGTTTTCTTCCCCAAAATGTAATGCTTCCATTGTTGGCAGGCCTGCACAATGGAATATATCTCTTTGTCTTAAGTGGGATACTTATGGACTGTGTCTGGAAGTGTCTCACTGTGATATGCCATTGGATGCCTGTGTTGAGTAAGGACTACCCCAATAACATAGTCATAGGCATTTATCTCAATCTCAAATGGTTGTTGCAAGTCTAGTAATGCGAGCACTGGTGCCGAGAAGAGATGATGTTTCAACTCTGTGAATGCCTTTTGTTGAGATTCAGACCAAGAGAATTTTTCTTTCGCCCCTCCCTTGGTGACTTGAATCAAGGGCCAAGTGATATGAGAAAATCCCAACACCAACCTACGGTAGAAGTTGGCAAGACCTAGAAAGTTGTGGAGCTTTGTTAGAGTGGTTGGAGATGGCCAATCTCGAATGACTTGGATCTTGGATGGATCCACATGCACCCCGCCATTCATCAATAATGTATCCCAGATACTGAACTTGATGCACCCCTCGTTCATCAATAATGTATCCCATATACTAAACTTGGGTCATGCCAAAAGTGCATTTATCCAAATTGGCACATAACTTGTGTTGCCGCAGTGTTTGGAGAACCTGTCGAATGTTGTGGAGGTTCTCTTCCCAACTCTGGCTGAAGATCAAGATGTCATCCAAGTACACCACTACAAATGAGTTGGTGAATTTCTGCAAGATGTCATCCATTAGCCTCATGAAGGTTGCAGGAGCATTCATCAAACCCAAAAGGCATAACCAACCATTCGAAAAGGCCCTCCTTGGCTTTGAAGGCAATATTCCACACATCGAAGGGTTCGATTGGTACCTGGTGATATCCTAACTTCAAATTGATATTGCTGAAATATTTTGCCCCCTTCAGTTGGTCTAGAAGGTCATCAATCCATGAGATCGGGTACCTATTCTAGACAGTGATCTTGTTCAACTCCTGATAGTCAATACAAAATCTTCAAGTCCCATTCTTCTTCTGTACCAACATGATCGGGCTCCCATGGGGCGATGAACTCGGTCAGACGTGAGCTTTCTGCAACAGCTCCTAAAACTGCCTCTTGATTTCATCATTCTCTAGAACAGAGCACCGATAGATTGGTCCATTGGGCAGCGATGCACCTGGGGTTTGATCGATGGGGTGCTTGACTTGACAATGGAGAGGAACCCTTGTGGGGGAGGTGAAGATCTTCTCGTACTCCTCCACGACCTTTTCCATATGTAGTTGTCATGCGGAGGGGCCCTGTATGGAGATCCATTGTCTTCTTCTTTCCTTGAGGGCGTATCATTAGGAAAACAAAGTTCCTGGTTTTGGAAATGAGCTTACTACATTGTTTTGCAGTAACCAAAGAGATGGCGGTAGGCGGTGCTACCTCCGTATTTGTACAACTTATTTCCCAAAGTAATAATAACAACACGAGGCTTTGACTCATACATAGCATGTCACTTCTACAAGTATGGTTGGCCTAATAATACATCACAAACATCAAGGGAGCAACATCACACAATACCTCATCCGTGAAGGGCTTGATGTTATATGGAAGGCGACAGTGCTGGCTCACGCAAATATCCCTTCCTTGGTGAAGCCACCCGATGGTGTATGGTTGTGGATGTGCTCTAGTCGGTAAGCCCAACCGCTTCACAACCTCTGCCAAAATGAGGTTCTTTTGCTCCTGCTATCGATAATGATCTGTAGCGGGGAGCCCTTTACCCACATCTGGGAGTGGAAGAGGCGCTCCTCCTCCTCTGGATCTTCGGGTTCCTCCTTCTAGATCTCTGTGGTGGAAATGGTGGAGTTGGGCTCTAAATCAATAATCTTCTTCCCTTTGTCATTCCCCTTATCGGGTTCTGACTTATAGTCAGAACATGCATCTGATTTTGAAGACTTTAGCTCGACCACCAGTGACTGATTGACCCGACACTCACTTGTGTTGTGAGTGGAGCTCATGGAACTCAAACCACTTTCCCCTATCCTTCTTCGGCTTCGCTGTGTTGTTATTTGCTTGCGGCTTTGGCGAGTTGTCCTAGTCCACCCCGCCTTGGCTTTGTTCTTTGTTCAGCGGTTTGGGGGCGCCTTTCCCTTGCTTCGGATTTGTAGATCCAAAGACTCACTTCTTTTGTTTAAACTTCTGTGCGATCTTGACAGCGTATCGGTATGCCGTGCCGAGCGAGGAGATGTCCAAGAACTCCATCTCATCCTGGATGTACCTGTGTAGGAAGCCGCAGTATTTGAGTACCAAATGTAGCTTAGAATCCTTGATACCCAAATTTGTGTGAAGGGTACGAAAAATATTGGAAAACTCCATCACATCTTGGTCCCTTCCCTGCCGTAGCGTGGTCCACTTTATATATTTATCCTCATAGCTTCTGACAGGGTAGTATTTCTCCTTGATGGCATTCCAAAATGAATTCCAAGTGGGTGTGGTTGAAAACAGTGAGGTCATACTTTCATCCTTCTGCTCGCAGTAGGTTTCCAACTAGTGGTTGCCGGGGGGGGGGGGGGGGGGCTTTGAGAAGAGCGAAAGTAATCTTTTCCCGCCGGAAAAATCATGAAAAAAAAAATACCCTTCTAGCATATTTAACCATTTTTCTACAGCGTCTACATCTATCTGACCCTCAAATATGAGAATGTAAAAGTTAAATTGTACCTTAAAGGATGTGGCGGTTCCAGAGTAGCTACTGGAAGTAGATGTGTTGCCCCTGGGTAACCGCTAAAGGATTTGGGCAAAATTGTCCATCATCGCGTTCCTTTGTCGCTCGAGGGCCTCTTCGAGCAAGATTTTGATAGGATCTCCTGCCCCCTCGTATTTCTTTTCATCTGCCATGGGAGGCCGTCAGGATTTGCGACACTGGTCTTGCAAAGGTTCGACTAGTTCAACCCCTAACTCCTTATATCCGAACCTTGTTGAGGACATGCAAAGAAAAATAGAGAAAGAGTAGACGACTTTGATACCTCTGATCCAAATTTAAACATGAACGCAACAAATTACAAAGATAACCATAAATACAAAGATGCAGTAGAAATAATACTTCATTTCATTAATGTAAAATACTGAAATATTCTTACAAACAGAAATGTAAATAAACTAGCTCGGGCGATGGTAGCTTATCTCTGAGGAGAGATGTGGTAGCTACATGCCTCTAAATTGTCTTACAATGAGGCTCGAAGTCCTATTTATTTTTGAGAAACAATGGAAAACCATAAACATCCAAAAACCTAACCCTAGGAGATGAAGCACCAAACTGTGGGCCCAGTTTGGGTAAATTGGTACATCAACTTCCTGGGGTCGTAACTTTGGCATACGATCTCCATTTGACGCATAAAATACCTCGTTATAAATATCAAACCATGGACCCATGATGCTCCCATATTTTCCAAAAAACATCGTTTAGGGCCTCAAAATGGCTCCAAAAGTTCAGGACCCGAAAAACTGCTAAAAATAGTAGGTTGTGCTACAATTAAGGAAATTGAAAAACTGAAAGAAAAAATGGTGGGGGTCCAAGTGGAATTGGCAGGTGGACACCAATATCCACTTGGATCAAGCACACCTTGGAGTTGAGTGGGAGTGACAGAAGGTTCTGGAACATTTTGGGTAGTTGAAAAATGGATTTGAGTGTGGAGAGTGCAAAGAACAACTCCTGGTTGGGTTCTTGGGGCAGTCGCCGGCCGAGGTCAAGGGGGCTGCAGGCTTGAATTTCTCTGGTGGGTAGGAGAAATCGACCATCTTGTATCAAATGTGTGAATGAACAATTGGATTTAAGAGAAGGCTTGACTGAACTACAACACACCTACATCAATAGCTACAAGAGAACCTATCGATGCAGGAGAGGGAGCTGGACACAAGGGAGCGTATACGTTAGTTGGAAGATGAAGTTGATGCACTAAGGCATCAAATTGAGCAACTGAGGCTCAAAGTGGATGAGAGCAACAAGGAGCACGAAGAGGAATATACTGAGAAGGACCAGAACAAAGGCTCCAAAGAAGTCTCCACTGGCCTAGACCTTAACTATTCAACGCCAATGGATATTTAGTTTTCATATGTTTTTTCTCACAGTGTATAAATGATAAAATGCAAATGTAAATATTTACTGCTACAATTATGTCAAATTTATAGTTGTAAAAGTTTTGGAATGGGGAATTTTTGTGAGCAGACCAGAGACCACTTAAATAGCAGATTTGTAGACTAAATGAATTATTGTCATCTCTTTGAAGGTTTGGAAAAAATTATGTAAAATCCTGGTTTTGTTTACGAACGAGCACAATATATTTATATAAAAATTCTACTCATCTCGTTTATAAATAATAAATAAATATTTATATATATATACCATTATATTATGCCATTTTTTCCTCAATATATATCCCCCAATATGAATGCATGTGGTATGGTATTTCTCCCCCAGTGAAGCTCCTGTGACAATAAATTAAATTTTATGCCAAAGATTGAGAATCTAAGCATTGATGGTTAGGATCAGAATGTCCAATTGTTTTCTTACTAGCACGTATGAGATATGGGAAAGAGATCACAATTTTTTTTAGCATTATTGCACTTGTTGGCCATGTTTGAACTGATTTTTCAGCTCCATGTTGTTTTTAAAGCTCTAGGATTTTTGTGTTTCTAAGTTTGATGGTGATAATGATGTTGTTGGAAGGAAAAAGTTTGGGGGTGAAACTCATAGAGATTCCACCATTTTCAATATGATATACAAGAGTTGGGATCCTCTGTGGGTTTACTCACAAGGTTGTTCACCAATAGGGTTGAGTTTTGCTAAGGTTAGTCTTTGGTATGTTAGATTGTTTTGATTGTGAGCATATGTGATTAGGATTGTATCATTATATTATTTTTCATCCATCTTGATGCTTCAAGTATGGAAAAAATAAAGGAATCAACTCAAAGGACCAATTTTATTGATGGGTCCTAGTTTGGAAAACTGCAGTTTAAAACTTTCTGGAAGAAGTTTGAGGCATTAAACAATGCATTTTATAGGGTAAAATTTTTCTGCTTAAGCACCACACCTCTCAACACTATTATACTTAGATAAATTTCCAAATATGTAAGAAATACCTCAAACAGAGTTTGGATGCAAAACTTATGCTAGCACGAAGTTGACCTTCCCATTTTAACCACCATGATTCGAGAGGATGCTACGTCAGCCATAACTATTCATGGAAAATGCATTAACCACATGATCATAATGAAGTAGACTATAGATGAATTGATATTATGACTTTAGTTAAGAGTTGAAGGAGTCAAACTTAACCTCTAGTAGCCTAAGTGGTTGTGTTATAACTGGGCCACTAGGAGGAAAATGGATTCCATTCCATTCAAGTGCATTTTGTTTTATAGATGCACAAAGTAGCTGAGAGTGGATAGAGAGAGAAAATAGAGAATTATAGCAGTCCGTGAGGCACAAGTCTCATTCCTTTGTACTTGCATCCATTTCCATTCAGAGATGAGAGAGTAGATAAACCTCACCTTCTAGTTGATTTCTCCCATACAGTTTGTGAGTATGATTTCATTGTTCTTAATTTTCCATATTTTATCCATTTTATGCATAAGTATAACATAGTAATTAACGAATCCATAAATGTAAGGAAAAGGCACTACAAGTAAAATACCTTCTAGCGAAGATTTTTAGTGTTATAAAATTGGCAAAAATTGTCAAAAAAACATCTGCTAAAACATCCGTTTGTGATATCAGATGTTTTAACGGAGATTATAATGAAACTTCAACACAACTAAATAAATCTGGGCAACAAAAGGTTTTAGCGGATGTTTTTTTTGCAGCACACTTCATGGAATAAGTAGCACTGGTGCGCTACATATATAAAAGAACCGCAATGCATACATAACTAAAATCACGGGGGCGTTGAACGAAAAGAACAACGGTGCCTGAAACGTATACCATCCTTGGTGATTATATATAAAAAATGCCCCGAGGTATTCTTTCAAGGAACCTCACCGAGGCACGCAAAAAAATATTGCAGTCCCGATGCTTTTGCTTAAACTCACAACGCCAATGCGTATTGTTTCTATAAACACACGAGTGCACTAGGGATATAAAAGGACTGATGTTGTTAATTTTAATAATGCACTAGAATTGAAAATATTATTTTTTAGGTTCAGGGCATTATTTCTATGAAAGGACTAGTGCGTTAAGAATTAAAATGTACCGGGGCATTAATTGCAAACAACACCAGTGCTTGAAGAACTAAATGCCCCAGTGCTGTCGTTTTCTTAAAAGGCATCAGTCGTGCAAAAAATATGTCATCAAAGTTCTTTTATATAAAATAATGCACTGATGCATTTTTATCTTATGGATCCACTGATTTTTTGTATGATATTTTCTCTTTTTTGGAAATATCGACCT
>APFE031001648.1:12647-40847 GCA_000404065.3 Pinus taeda | reverse complement strand
ATTATCAAATTTCACATCTCTTCATTATAATATTTAATCATCCATATATTTAATCAGTGGTGTAACATTTTACAATGACATTGGATAACACAATAAAATAAATTAAAATGTATTTTATTATATATCAATAAGAAGCTCTTTGTCATATGAAATGAGATTGTTATTGGTGAACTCTTGTCTTTCAATTGGGGCACTATGTCCATTACATTAAACAAAATGTCTAATTTTCATAGACAATTATTTCAAAAAATACAAGAAGTTGCATTGTTGTCCAAATAGATCATCATTCTTTGTTGGAACTACCATCAATTCTCCAGCTACTTCCATGACTTCGGTTATTTGGAGGTATGTTTTGTTGATAACATATAGTGTTTTTATCTTCTTGATCTTATTCTATCTGCAAACATAAAAATAAAGTGTAATGAATGTATCTACATTAGTGAGAATAATGAAAATTGAAATAAATAATATATATCAATGTAAATCAAATAACAATGTAGCATAGCATGTAGTGACTCATAAAATGTGCACATGGTTTCAAAACCAAGTCTCATGCCTTGTTGCAACAAGTCTTACGCTGGTGTAGTTCCATACTTTGTTTCTTGCATGCTTTAAACCCCATTCTAAATCATAGATTTAATATAAAGGATTTTTTTGTTCTATTAATTAGAAAGTAGGAGAAGTAAAATAACATAGATACTTACAAATTCCACAATTAATTTTTGATATGCCAATATATATTCGCAACCCATATTTAATCCAATATCAATCAATTCTTTCGACGACTCTTCTTTGTATGTTATTACCTATTTGAAGACATCCAAAGATGGTTGATGTAAAACAAATTAAAATACACAAAAATGAAATCTTCAGTTGTTAGAAGGAAATAATAACAATTACTCACAGACTTTGATATCAACCCTTTTCTTAGTTGTGGTCCTGTCTTATGTGTTGAATGAGTTCCATTTGTTTTCTTTTCTATAAGAAAATACTTAAAAATTAATATTTAATGTTAATTTATTTTTTTATATGTGCAAAGTCAATCATGATTACATACATTTGAAGCACGTTGTTGTTGAGATGGCTCATCTTGTGATGCAATTATGTCCATTTCTTTGACCAGATCCTTGTACATTTTTTAGACATTCCTACTAGCATGTTTCACATATCATCTTGTTGATCATTTGAGATTTTCATAATCTTCGTGAAAAGAATAATAATCTATTTTTATATTGATATACAAAAACTAAATATAATAAAATTGATATTAATAAAGGAATGATTTGTAGTAATATATATACATAATTCTAGAAAATCATTTTAATTAGGAATATTACCCTTTGAATGATTCGTTTTTTATTGTTGTATGTTTTTGCTATTGCAAGTTTGACATGTTTCATTGAACATCGCTATGGAAACACTTCTTGTAGTTTAGATATAATTTGATTCTTGGAATCATTGGATTGATTTTTGTATTGTAAGTGGAAAGTATGTCTATACGTTTGTTCCACTAGACCCCTCATAGTTTTGTAAAAAATTCCCACTCCAGATGAGCTAAGGACCAATTCATCGTCATTTACATGTTCTATAATTTTCTTTTCTTAGATCGACATTGATCTTTTCCTTCGTTGTTTCTCCCTGTAGAACATTAAACATATATGGATTAATAGATTGTTTGAAACATGCTATCTAATATTATTAATGAAAATTCAAAAAAGAAAAACTCATATTAAATAGTGTTTTTTCATTCACCTGATTCATTCTTCTGCAATTTTTCTATCAGGCTTTTACACTCTTCTGCACTTAGATTAGAAATAATCGTATCGACCTTCTTCATTTTGTGGCTCTACATGACACAAAATAACCAATACATATTAGTTAAACTTACCTATAGTTCAAACATATTAATTTTGTAAAGAATTTACATAGAACTCGCCTTCTCTGGTTTTTTTCAATGTGTTATCAATGTGTCGATCAATATTTTTGTTACTTGACAACTTCTTAGACATTTTTTATCAATACACAACACATACCATTCAATGCTGAAGCCATTAAATATATTTTATACATAAATCAAATATTTTTTAGCCAAAAAGAGCCTTGTTAGCCAATGTGTTAATTTAAATAAATGCACTGGTGCATTCATTCCATTAAACACATTAGGTGTTTAATTGTTCATCACTATCAGCAAAAATTATTATTTTTAAATAATTTTAAATTATGACAGTGCAATTTGTAATGATAAGCCCACCACAATGACTTAACAGTGCTATTTGGCAGAAGCATGCCAATGTGTTATATTATACTAGGAGCAATGATGAACAAATTTGACAGAACTGACAGTGTTATTATATGTTGGTGCATTATATTACACATGAAGCATCGATGAATTACATTACACATGGCGCACTGTGGAACATATTTCTGATTAAAAAAACAGATAAGGCCGATGAGATTTTGATCTAATTCCATAAGTGATCCCCCTATTTTACATGTCAAACACCCTATATATAGTAAGTACTCAAACCCATTAAATCTAAAATGCCTAAAATGAAAAACCCTAATTATGAAGTGGTAAAGGAAGTTAAACCCTAAGGTAAAATTTTACAGTCACATAAGCAAGAAGAACCAAGGTTTAAGGTAAGCATTCATTTTTTTTTTTATAACTTTAATTAAATTTAAATAGGAATAGAGATTGTAAAATTTTTTACTAGTAAAATCAATGGTAATTTTTTTATTATACAAGGTTTTAAAATTTTTATTTATTTATTTATGGATTTTGAATAAATCTAACATAAATTTTTAAAAAATTTAATAGTAAAATTTAAAATTTTTTCTATCCATGGTTTTAAGTGAATCGCCATATCTTTCAAATTTTGATCTTTTTGCGGTTCCAAATATTTGCTGCTCCTAGTGCTCCCAATATGCTTGTCTTGCAAATATCTCTCTTTAATTAAACCCTATAGAAGTTGTAAGTTTTTTATTAGTAAAATAAACAATAAAATTTAAAATTTTTATTATGCAGGTTTTTGAGTGAATCATCATACCTTTCAACTTCTGATCTTGAATGGTTATGCTGCTACACAATGCTCCTAGTATGTCTCTCCTGCAAATCACTCCCTTGAAATTTCAGGAAAAATAATGAAATAGTGAATAAGTTTTTACTATCTAAAAGACTTTATGACATTAGATTTCGAAAAATAAATTACCTCTTGTTTAGAAAAAAAAAATTTGTTTTGTTTGTTTGTTTGTTTTGTTTTGTTTTTGTTTTTGTTTTTGTTTTTTTGTTTTTTTGTTTTTTTTTTTTTTTTCACTTTATATGAACATCGGTGTGTTCGATTGTAAAGATCATTGGTACATTAATAAGAAAAGCACACTGACATCACCGGGGCGCCTATTTTTGTCAATGCATCGACATGATACAATTCACTTTTTTTAATTTATTTTCGAAATCCCGAAACGGTGTGATTAATATTTTAACACAAGATGCAATTTGTATTTGAATGCATCAGTGTTGTAATTGTTATAAGAGCACCTAGATGGTAGAATTCATTTTTATTTTCTAAATTACGAAAACATGTGCATACCAGTGTTGTTTTTATTAAATGCATCGATGCATTTTTGTATAAGAGCACCGATATGATAACATATGTTATATTTTTCGAAACGCCAAAAACTAGTGTAGGTATTATTTGAATGCCTCGATGTTGTGATGACCTAAACATATCAGTGTGATTTGTTCTGATAAGCGCACTGGTAGGGTTTAAAAGCTATCTGCAATTTTATTTTCACATAAAATGGAATATTAATTTCAAATTATCCTTTATGACACATCCACATGAATTACATTAGTTCATAGTATGCATTTTCCACTTAAAGTCACTTTATACTTGAAAAATGGTTTGAAAACTATATTGAAATTCAAATTGTGGTTATATGTTTCTCGAGATTAATTTTAGATATGTACACAAAATTTATTTCTATTTTTTCTCAAATGCATGGACAAAATCTCAATAATATAAAATGGCCAATTCTTCAAATTCCAGCTTATTTCATATTGCTGATCAAAGTACTTGGCGGAGTTCTCCCTTTCCATCTCCACTAAGTTCAAATTTTATTTATATTTCGATTATCTAATTGATTTTTTTTAAATCCATGTCAATTTAAATAAAAATGTATCCAAATTTGCAGAATCCCAATTCAGAATGGAGTTCCAATGCAAAAAATATTCCTCCATTTCAAAAACATCAGAAGCTCTTATCAAGAGAAACATATTGCAAGTAGTTGGTAGATGAAAATGGATAACCTCTTCACCCTACTAATTAGAACCAAACATCTTCCAACTACAATCCTTGATCAACGATGGTAATAATTGTTTGGTATAATGTAATTTCAACAAACCAATGGCATTGGTGTGCTTAATAATATCATTGATATTGTAGTAATGATATTCACTATTTTTTGAAATTAGGATTCTAGTGATGATGAATGACCCACCTACTAACTTCCGGTGCACCCCACTATAACGCCAACTCAAGAGAAGGTTGCATTAAGAGCAAGACTCAGAGAGGAAGCATACAAAAAATGGTTGAATCAACCACTTATTTAATTCCCACTACGTCCAGATTCACCAAATAGGAATGATTATAGCAATAGTAGTTCTTCATCACAAGTTGGCAATGGAGGCAATCAAATAGAGGTTTGTATGGATGATTGCTTACGGGATTGACTTCCATGGAGGAAATGTTGTTAGATGCATTCCAAAACGATGAGATAGGGGATGATTCTCATATCACTGATACCTTATTCAAAATCTTGAAATCTACTTCCACCACCCCTCTCTTTGGACCTGATGACAAGTCAAAGTCTACTCAACTGCAGACAACGATGTTGCTATATAAATTGAAAGCAAAGTTTGGCATGTCGAATGCATATTTCTCGGTAATATTGAGGTAATTCACCTGCATGATCGATCAAATCCCTTATATTTTGAGAAATCTTGTCACACAATCAACATTAAAAATGGTCGATTTTATGAACGTTAAATAATGAAATTGTACAATTATATTCCCCACCAACTGTAGGTTATTCAAAGATAAGGTTCTTCCGAGTGATAATGTCTTGCTGGGTAACTACGAAGAGGAAAAGTAGTTGTTGAAAATTTTGGGTGTTGAGTACATATCATATCATGCATGTTCGAATGATTGTATTCTACATAGAGGAGAATATGCAAACAAAGAGATATGTTCGAAATGTGGGCATGACTAGTACTATCATTAAAAAAAAAGGTAAATCACATGGTCCTGCTCATAAGATATTTAGGCACATGCCTATAATCCCAAGGATTGAACAACTATTTCGTTGCAATGAATTAGTTATGTTGTATGGATGTCATGCCTCACACAGAAATAAGTCAGGAGTTATGTGAATCCCAACAGATTCAATAATCATGAATCATATAGAGGATACATTGCCTGAAAAATCCAAGGATGAAGTACGAAGTCTACGACTTAGCATAGCCATGAATGGCATCAACCCATATTCCCTCCAAAAAACCAACTATTCTGTTTTTTATGTAGTAGTGATCAATAACAATATCCCCCAATGGTTGTCCGTGAGGAATGAACATCTTATGTTGGCTCTCATAGTCCCTGGTAGAAGACAATTAAAGAATATGGATGTCTACTTACAACCATTGGTAGATGAATTAAAGGAATTATGGGAAGGGATACATGTGTACAATGTATCAAGACCCATCACAACAAAGAGGATTTTTACGTTGTATGACATATGTGCTTACACCATACATGATTATCTAGGCTTAGGAGTTTGCTCTGGTAAATTACATTTTTATTGATTTGTTTATATACGTAACAATATTGTTTCACATATATCTAATTTAATTCGCTGCAATTGCTCTGATCTTCATGGTTTCTAACGTGTCGACCCGTACACAATAATTTCATAGGTCTTGTAAGAAAAGGGTATCATGGATGCAAATGTTGCGGACCTTCTCTGAAGGCTAGGTGTTCTGGACACCTACGAAAGCCATTGTATGACTACTCCAAGGTATTAATCCTAGAAGAACACCCTTACAGAGGAGTAGCATCTTCTTTCAATGGAAAACTAGAGAGAACCCAAAGGCCTACAATAATGACACCAATTGAATGGATTAGAGCATATGAGAGAGAGAAGGAGAAGGAGTTTGTAGAAATGTTCAATTCAAATGGGGAGCCTATGTTCGATGATCCAAAATTATTTGACACATATGTTGAGAAATTTTCCATTGTGATGATAAAGAAATCTGTCTTGTATGAGATCTCATATTGGGAGCATCTTAAAATTGCACACTTATTAGATCCCATGCATATATTTAAAAATGTCTCATCTTCTTTATGGAGGCACATATCATCAAAAGAAAGTGACATATTGGCTATTAGTAGAGATCTTATTTCTTCAAAAACTAAAAAGAAACATTGGCCAAGATAAGACACTAGAGGAGAGGCTGGCCCCTCTTGGTCTTTCAAAGAAGGTGATGTCCCATGGATTTTAAAGAAAGATGATATTTCTTTGGAAATGGAAGTTATAATGAGTGTGAGATTACCTTCTTTATATGGTTCTTCACTACTGCACTTCTTCCTTGTGGAAGACCTTTTTTGGGGGTTGAAATTGCATGACCATTTGAACGTTCTAAGAGTCAGTATGCCAAAAACATGATTTTTTATTTTTATTTTTATGCAATGAGATATTTTAAAATTAGTTTTGTATAAGGTAATATTTACCGTGCAATGTTATTATCCTCTACTTGTGCGTGGGTGTGTGAACCATGACTTACCCCAATACCTACGACATGCCATATCTAAATTATATGCATTTGTATGTTGGATCACATCAAAGGAGATTCATATGGCTAGTATTCCATAGTGGAATCAAGAGATAACTGAGATTGTTTGTATGTTTGAGAAGGAACTTCCGAGGAGTTTCATGGACTTGCATTTTAATTTTCTAATTCACCTAGTAGATGAGGTTGAATTAGTTGGGGTGGTTTCTTGTTGTTGGATGTTCTTCTTAGAGAGGTACAAGAAGAAATTGGAAGGTTTTGTTCAACAAAGGGAAAAACCCTAGGGGTATATGGCAGAGCGGTATATATCATATGCGTCTTTATCTTATGCGAGTGAGTACATCAAATAGATCGACGACACACTCGGTGCGATGATTTGGGATGACGAAAGGGATGAAGACAAAAGAGAAGGGCATCTTCTTGAAACAAATGGAAAGAGGCACATGATAAAGAGTAAGCAGCTTATCATTTGTCAAATTCATACACAGTAACTATTCACACTAAACTTCATATTGATGCATATTTTAATCTCATACGTACTATATATATGTTGGTTTGATTTCATTAGCGAATTCAGAAATTGAAGCCATCAACAAATTCGTTCTTTACAATATCGAAGCAACACAACCGTGGGTCACATTGTACGAATAAAAGAGGAGGAAATGGGACAGTGACAAGAAAGAATTCAAAAAATCGAATGGTAGAAGCGTGCCTTATCCTGATCATTTAAAAGAAAATATGCCAATGACATGCCCAAACAATTGGGTTGTTGATCAAGTCAAAGAAAAATACAGTGCATTTGATTGACATCTGCGTGCTAAAAAGGATGTACTAAACATAGGGATTGTGTGCAACAACTTGGTAATTATAATCTCTTGATATACATTTTAAACTTCATACTGCACCTTTGAATTGTAACATCTATATATATCTTATAGTTTTAATTATGTTCAGGTTATTGGACATATGACACTGCTATTTTTTCACTTTTATATAAGTGCATTTGTTTCCCATCTATGTGGGCATATGGACATCATTTTCGAATGGAGGATGCCGATGATGGATGCATGGCATAACACTGTGGAGTGGAAGTTGATTTTGACTAATATAGTCATGCTAGCCACTACGATCAAAACCTAATGCATGTGACGCTAGGTTACATTGGAAATATATAGGAGATCATTCAAGTGGAATTCTCTTTGTTCCAATGTGTTATTTTTAGGTGCAAGCGGTGAGACACCTTTGATCAGAAGAATCTAAAGGAAGATCATGATAGTAGGATGATATCTATCAAATCTAGAAAGATGTGGCATGAAGCTAGGGAGCCTTATGTTTTCTCAAAAAACTGCAACCAAGTGTTTTTTACCTTATGTGTTGGATAGGAAATGGTGGTTCGTATTAAGACACGACCCTAGACCAAAAGATATATTTGAGAACAACAATGTTATCATGCCAAGTGAGGAAGATAATCAAGGCGATGACAACGAAGAGCGACATGTACTTGTGTTATTTCATCATTTATACTATTGTTCTATGTTTTTGTTTTCTTTATTTCACTAACTATATTATTTTTTTATTTGTCTTAAAGTTGGCATTTTATATAATTGGTATATTCACAAACGTTTTTACACTTTCTTCTTCTTCTTCTTCTTCTTTTTTGTTTTTTTTGTTTTTTTGTTTTTGTTTTTGTTTTTGTTTTTTTTTTTTTTTTTTTTTTGTAGTGGAAACATTTTTACACTTAAAACTAAGTATTTCCAATTGTGTATAATATCTATGTTAATAAGGATTCAAGGTCACAATCCTTCTCAAATAGGAAGATGAGAAGAATATAACCAAAATGAGAAAATAATGGATTTAGAAACAACGTTGAAGATTTATTCTTGATTTAGATACTTATTGGTTTATTAATCAGTTCACATGTTTTTTCTTCTTGTTTAGTTGAAAATCAATATAAATCATGTAGTGATAACTCTATGAGGATCTTAACAATGAAAAAAATTGTGTATTAATACTTGATATTAAATTCTTGACATGAAAGGTAAAGTCATGTTTAATATATTTAAATTACAGTTCTTGCAACATTATGTAAACTAAAAGGAGGTCTTATGCATGTATAAAATGTAGGCTCACCATAATCCCAGAAAGGATCCAATTTCCTTGGGATGTTTGTTTTTTAACTTTGAAGTTGCAAACCTATGGGAAAAAATTAAAATTAATAAGGATTAGGAAATATGAATTTAGGAAAATTTAGCATTTGCCATTTACAAAATTACAAGTTACAAATATCTAGAATGATAGAATCCAAAGTTCCAAACCCAAGTTACCCAACCAAATGGCAAGCAAATGCGGACCATAAGAGAAACAAATGGGCTTACATGGATGCATGAGAAGTTTTAATTTTTTCTTCATGAATAATGAAACAATTTTAACTTTCTTTTTAATAGTAATTATAAATAAAAGTTGAATTAATAAATATTTTATGGCTAAGAATTAAATGATAATAATGTGATGTTGATTAATAGGCATTTGTTTGACTTTCTAATAGGCTTGGTGATGCATTTTTCTTTCCTATTTAGATAATGTAAAATACATATCGTTTTATTTATAAGTAAATTATTTAAAGTAGACATGTCTTTATCATTGTGAACATGATGTAATATTAGCTAGGAAAAATGTGAAAACATGAGTTTTTGTGAATATCTGGTGATAAGTATGTGGAAAAAATAATATTTCTCGAGTTGTTCATTAAGAAATAATCAAATATATTATTTATCAAAAGTTTAAATCTAGTATAATATGATTTTTGTATTATTTAACTCATATTTAAAAAGAGTTAAATTTAAACCAGTACAATAGCAAATAAAGAACCAAAATAACATCAAAAAGTTATATTTTTATTACTAGAAAAAAATTCACTCGCCTCTTTAAGGGAGGACTTCCAATAGAGCAAATCCCCAACTACAAGTAACTTCAGAAGCCTTATTTTACATTTCTTGATCCTCATCTTTAGAGAGAGAAATTTCTAGTTTAAATTGGTAAGAGTTGCTATAAATACTAAATTTAAATTACTTGAAAATCTCATAACTTTAGTAATAAATTAAATTTATAAAAAAATAATTTTTTTAAGTTTTATTAAATCTAAATTAATTATAAAAAAAATATGACTTAAGTTTTCAAATTTTAACAATTGATTGAATTTAATAAACCAATATGAATTGGTTTAAATTGTATTTTTGAATAATTTATATTATTATTATTATTTTATATTAAAAATTGAAGGAGTTACACATTTTCTCTTATCAAGAACTATACTAAATTAATTTTACCTTTAATTTTTTATTTTATTTTTTATTGTGAGTATTGGAATTATTTACTAATTAAGTTAGAATGAATATGAATGAACTATCTAAGCAATAGAAAAATATTTATCGTAATGTTACAATCATAGTTTCAACCATACTAAACTCTGTAATTTATAAAAATATCTTTACCTTTTTTTAAAGTAAGTTGTTTTGCATGTAATTTCATATAAAAAATTTGATATAATTTTACCAACACATAATCTATAATAAATATTATTTCATAAAAATAAACATCATGATGATAGCCATCTAACAAACATAAACATCATCTAAGATACACATTCAAATTCACTACCATCATCTAATTATATACACCTCTAGGATAGATAAACATCATTATCTGGCACAAAAATCTAATAATCTAACACGACATCATCATCATGATCACATAGAACAAAACACAAACATTGTAATCTAACATCATCACCACCCACATCCTCAAATTAATACACATCTCATGTCAAATCACTGCTATCACATACACATCTATCTGCAAGCACATTAAATGAACATATCTAACATGACCTAACAATACACACATCAACACCAACATATAAATTAAGTATATAAACATGAACAAAAGAAATGCAATACAATGCAATCAATACACACACACACAAGTCAAATAACTACATCAAGTCAAATAATTGCAATCAAATATCTGATACAATAGACGTAGTAGTGCCAGTTTGGTTTGTAACAAAAGACGATGGATGTTCAACTACTGCCTCAACATCCATCAAACTCTAAGGTTGAGGAGGAGGTGGATGGTCTGGTTTGTTAGGAGAAACATAAAGCACGTCCTCTAGCTCTGACATCTGATCATTAGGCGACTGAGCAGGAGGTGTACCACAAGAAGTATCACTGACACCCTGACGACCATGATATGATGGGGTAGTACTACCAGAATCATCATGATCACCACCCTCATCATCATGATCATGATCACCAACCTCATCATCTTTCTCTGACACATTTTCCGTTGCATGCTTGCATCCCTCATCATTGGCAATCACCTAAGAGCTTCGACGAAATGATGCATAAGAGGCATCATATCACACAATTAATCCCAGTAGAGATCCACAAACCTAGGATTTGTGATGATCTCTCAAGCCCTCGCACGGTGGACTCCCTCAACCAAAAATCTAGACAATATTTTGCAGTATTCCATTCGAAATCTCAGACGAGCCTAGACGCCCACACCCCGTTGGGCCTCGCCCATCTCTTCATCTACTCTATCCGGTGGGGGAGGAGGCATGTCCCCATGGAATGTGTCAATGTATACAAATATATAATACACAACAATAATTATACATTTTCATTAAACAATTTAATAAAACAAGTTAAAGAACATGCTAGAATACATTTTATTCTAATTAATTAAAACAATAAAATGAAACTAGATTAATTTAAAGAAAACATTAATATTATCTATCATCTCGAGTCTCAAACGATGTGAAGAGGATGTTGAGACATTGCCTCCAATCAATCCCCACATATGGGAACGACAACAAGATAAACACATGGTCAAAATAACTGGCTAGTAGTGCCAGTGCATGGGTAGAAATCCTGGATGGATACTCTAATAGACCCCTCTTTGGAAATATCTGACCCCACATGCGCATCTAGACCTCAGTCATCGACATAGGAGGGAAAAGGTCAAATGTAGGCCTTGTCTTTGGACACCTATAAAAAAATAAATAAATAATCTCTAAAGTGAAAGGGAAGCTCTCCCTCCCATGCATAATCACACAACATCTATCTAAAGCCATACAAAACTGCCTCAAAAAAATGGGAGACCATTTCATACATTGTGGCACTTGAATCAAAGAATCAACACAATACGGAAGAGGACAAAAAATGCACTACCCATCACTACTAAAGTGTGCAATGATGGTGACTAATAACGAGAGGCACCTAACCTCCTATGCAACAAAAGAAATATTTCGTAGTTGTCCACCACACACCTGAAAATCTACTGGACGGACTGCATGAGGCCCAACATATCTTTTAGAGTAGGTAATTTGACTCTTTATTGCAACCCCATGGTGGACATCAGGGAACTGGGGAAAATCCTCCCCTCTCCTGGATAGGCCAGTGATAAAATATATATCCTCCTTAGAGGGCCTATACCATGCCATAGGACCAACATGGAAATCCTGTTGATGGACACTCCACCGGTGGATCAGATGTACCAATGAGACAGAGTGTGCCTTCAGGGGTGTAGCCTCCTCATAGTACTTGAGGAGGCTTACATTCCTTAAGATCACTCGGGTTGCTATGCTAATAGGGCGAGGGTATAAATCCCTCTCCCTCTCTCTAGCCTCCCATGGTTGGACCATATTGTATTGGTCTACCATGTGCTCCTATTCCTATTGTTGCTCCCTCTGCTGATGTCTCTGCTACATGATTGACATATAAAATACATCACCCTCATACATAAAATACAATTTTTTTTATTAAATGAAAAATGTGTTTATAAATATGGAAACATAATGTTCAATTAAAAAAAAAAACCATGGTGCACCTAAAAAAAAGTTATGCACTAGCTCTAGTGCACTATCAAACACAACCGCACCAGATACAATGCGCATATGCATATGACGCATTGTTGTTGGTTCACATATTTAAAATTTCATCATGGAGTGTGTCACTTATGCACCGGTGCACACATATAACCTTTTTTCACTGGTACAGAACATTTAGGTTATCAAACGCATAAAGCTATATTTTTTAATATTGTTTTTGTGGTGCACTTGGTAAATATAAACGCACTGGATGTATCCTAAAAATGTTCGCACCAACATACAATTTATAGCTTTTCCCATTTCATTTTCATTTACAAACACACTACCAAAATAACGGTGTGTTAGGTTCACACATCGAAATGCGGTGCGCCTTGTAAATTTACAGGGTGGACTGCTATCGGTGTGAGTCGAACATATCGAGCACACCATGCAAGTTTATTTTTTTATTATAAAAACAATGGATATTTTGAGCTAATTTGCAATCCTAATCTGCTAAAAAATTAAATTAGAGAGGAACATAGCCATTACCTAGACATTTTATCATCGAGGAGGCATTGTTGACCGGTAATTGAGAAAATCAAATTTCACCACCATTTGAGAAAATTGGAAAGCCACACACTGAGCATAATACAAAAGAATGGTGAGAAAAAGAAGCACCAATGTCAAGGCACTTGCATGAGGCAAGAGTGGCACTAGTGCTTCAGAGCTCTTCAACACTGTAGATGGTAAAATGAAATTTATGGCAGTGAGGGTTTTTATTTTATTTAAACCTCCTCCGATGCATTATTATAACCTCATTGATGCGTTATTATAACTACACCGATGCGTTATTATAACCGCATCGGTGCGTCAAATATCCAAGAGCATCACTTTTCTTTTTCTAAATTAAAAAAACCTATAGCGGTGCTTTTGTTAAGACGCCTCGGGGCATTCTAATACTTGTACCGTGCTGATGTTTTGTTAGAATATAACACTGTATTTTAAAAAAAAATTAAAAACCTCCTAGCGATGTTGTTTAGAAGATGCACCACGACGTTTTAATACATTAACAACACCAGTGCTTTGTTCGAATATAGCACTACATTTTTTTTTAAATTAAAAATTATAGTAGCGCTCCTTCTAGGTATGCACCAAGGAATTTTACTATAAGAAACGCACCAATTCTTTGGGTGTATATAGCACTGCCAATTTTTAAAAGTCAACATTTTTCCCATGCTATTGATTATTTAAGAACCAATGCATTTTTTTATTTAGTGCATCGTGTTTTTTTATTTTATAAAAATAAATCTTCCATGGTGAACCATGTTATATTTGACATTGGAGCTTATATGGATAGTAACGCACTGGTGTGTATGTATATTGTAGATGCATTGTCAAAAAAGCATTTGTTAAAACATTCGCCTACCCACCTCCACTAGTGACCTCCACTACAAACGAATTTTTGGGTTATTTTTATAGGAGTTTCCGCAAAAATATCGGCTAGAAGGTCTTTTCCTTATAGTGAGTTAACCCTCATATTAAAGATTTCAGATTTCAAGTATAATTTTATTGGATCTATTGTGACAAAAAATCTAGTGGAATATCCACAGTAGTTTATGGATCATATTGGCATAAGAGCAAGTTTCTTTAGGTATTTCTCGGGAGGTTACAAGGAATCTAGATTAGTTTAAGTAGAAAATATTACAACCCTGACCATGGTTGACGAATCTATCAATAACCCTTGATATCAAGTAGAGGAGAGGTTCTCAAGGATGGAAGAATAGGTCACAGATATTGGCCATAAAATGAATCTCCTTGTGGAAACTCTAGTGAAAAAATGGGAATAAGAGAAGACAAAGGTTCTAACTTAGAGGTCATATCAGAGGGGAAATTGGGGGAATGAGAAGAACCAAAAAGTGAGTCGAGTATGAAATCGTAAAGTAAAAACCTAATTTAAGTGCCATGAACCATTTACATTCCTTATTCAAGATATAAGTGAAGGTTGAAATCAAGCCATATCAAGGTGAGATTGATGCTTTGAAGTTAAATAATTGGTTATAGTATTTAGAGGTTTATTTTAGTGTTCACCACATAGAGAAAGAAGATAAAATTTCAATTGTACATGTGAAATTAGGAACATTCCCCGTCCTGGTGGGAAAGCTACACAAAAACCCTAAGATTGGAGGGAAATCCTCTAGTGACTAAGTGGGACGATTTAAAATTTGTCATAAAGTCACAGTTCTACCCTATCGAGTATGTAAAGGACCAGTGGATGTAGTGGCAATACTTTAGGTAGAGACAAGGGTAGAGTGTATAAGAATACACTATTTAATTTAGGAATATGGAAATAATGTTATCTCCCCAAAGCATCCATACATAACTCCTCAAGTATCTGGGGGGTCTCCATAGCCAGTGTTGGAAGCAAATGATGTTTTTCAAACCCAAAACAAAGGATGGGGCTTGTGTAAATGCATAGTTGATCTATAATGGATCATTATATTGTTTCTATCCATCTCAATGTTTTTAAAGTAGAAAAAGTGGGGGAATCATCTCACAAGACATTTTTACTAATGGGACCCAGTTTGGAAAATCGAGGTCTAAATCCTCCTGGGAGCATTTTGAGGCCTCCATTGATGTTTTTTGGGGGTAAAAATTTCCCACTATAGTATGGAACCTTTTTTTCCTATTTTTCACACAAATGCCTTTCTAACGGCGTAAGAATCACATCAATCAGAGTCTGTATGCAAAAGTTGTGCCACTTAGAAATTGGCCTTCCTATTTTCACCACCATAATTCAAGAGGATGCCATCTCAACCCCCATTATGAATTTAAAAGGGGCTAGCCACATCATTATTGTAACTTTGGTTAATATTTGAGGTAGTCATACCTAACCACTAGTAGGCGATTAGGTTGTGTTATAACTTGGCCACTAGCAGAAAAATGAGTCGATTATTCTTAGTGCATTTGTTCCATAATTGAGTAAAAATAACCGAGAGGGATAAGAGATAGAGAAAACATGGAGGATTTGTGCATTGTAATATCCCATGGGCCACAAGCCATACTTCTTTGTACTCGCAATCATATTTCCATTTAGAGAAAGAGAGCAGAGTGACCTCACCTTCTAGCTGAGTTTTTCTCCCAAAAGTGTTTCCTAGGCCATATCTTGTGTCAAATGTGTTTGTGAGCTTTTATTTCACCATTCTCTATTTTCTACATAATTTTAATTCACATACATACGTTATTAACAATTATCTACAAATATATAAATCTAAAGAGATATAAAACTGTAATAGCGTATATTTTGTATTTATAAGTATAGTTTTATCAGGTATACTGTGATGAACTTTCCAGTGGAACATTCACGACAATTTATGAATCATATTAGTATTAGAGCAAGTTTATTTAGGTATATTGTGGAGATCTGAAGGGGATCTAGACCGGTCAGGCCAAAATTCATAAAACTCTAATCATGGCTAACAAATATGTGAATAACCCTCGCGATCCTCCAGAGGAGAGGTTTTCACAAGTGGAACAACATGTTACAGATATAAATCGTAATGTAAAATCCTCATGACAACCCCGAGCAATAATCCTGGGATATTAAGAGAAGATGTGGTTTCTAATGTAGAGGAAAAATCACAGGGGAGATCAGGAGATTGAGAAGAAACAAAAAACTAGTAGAAGAAAGGACTCGAAAAGCATCAACCCAATTTGAGTGTTGTGAAGCATTCACAACCCCTATTCAGAATGGAAGCAAATGTTGATATTAGGTTGTACCACAATGAGGTTGATGCTCTGAAGCTAAATCACTGGTTGCAGCTTTCGGAAGTGCATTTCAGTGTCCATCAAATTGAGGAAGAACAAAATATTTCGTTTCTGCTACTGAAAATAGAGGGCCATGCCTCGAATTGGTGGGAAATCAGCACAAAGACCTTGATGTTGGAGGGAGAACCTCTAGTGACTAAGTGGTAGGACTTCAAAACCCTCATAAAGCCACAATTTGACCTTGTTGGGTATGAAGAGAACCAGTGGATCTGATGGAACAACTTTAGGCAAAAGTAGGGGCAAAGCATGCGAGAGTACACCGTAAAGTTTAGCAAGATGGCCATTATACTAGGTATATTCCCAAAAAACCTAGATGCACTCATAAAATATTTGGGGGGTCTATGCTACCATATATGGGAGCAAGTGATGATGTTCAAGCCTAGATCTATGGACAAGGCTTGTGTACAACAACAATACCTAGAAAACATAGGCTTGGAGAAAGAACAATCAAGTGGATCGAATAAGATGAAGCAACATAAAACTTCTAAGGATGCACAAAAGAAGAAAAAATGGGGAATAGATAAAAATATGGTAGCCATGGCACTTCAGTGCAAGGATCGCATCAAGAACTACAACATTAAAAACCATAGAGAGGAGAAGTGTGGAAGTTACATCCAAAGCTTAACCCAAAGAACAAAAATAAAGACAATAAGAAGAAGAATCTCATGGTCATTGATTTGAGCAACCAAGTTGAAAGAAACTCAAACGTGGATGAGAAGATCATTTGTACATTAGTGCATAAGGAGGTGAATCTGAGTAGCCTTCAACATTGACAGGAAGAGAAATAAATGACCAATCTCTTCCATATAAAGATATAGGTCAAGAAGACCAAAATTGATGCTTTGTTTGACTCAGGATTGTAGGAAAATCTCATTGTAGCAGAGCTAGTCAAGAAGTTGGGGTTGGAATTTCATGATCATCCAAGCCCATATCCATTGGAATGGGTAAATAAGGATGCATATTTGAAGGTATAAAAATATTGTAAAAATAGATTTTCCATTAGTGTTGATTTTATTGATGAAGTAGAACTAGATGTGGTTCCCCTTGATGTATGTGGAGTCGTGTTTTGGAGTCCCTACATGTACATGCAAGATGTAATATTCATTCTGAGAGATAACCAATATCAACTTGTGAAGGATGGAATATTCTTCACCAACAACGCGCATAAAGGAAAGTAAAAAAATTCGCTGGTAAGTTCCGACCAAGCCAATAAATTGATCAGTGCTAGCAAGAAGTATGTTTCACTAATTTTAAGAGAAAACTAGTGTTTAAAAGAGTTAGTGAGAGGTAAGGCATCCCTAGAGGGGTGTATAAGAAACATAAACAATAACTAGAAGTGTTGCTACATTCATACAAGGATGTGTCCTGGGAGCCTAAAGGGTTCCCCCTAAGAGGGAAGTGGAGCACGAGATCCATCTATTGCCGAAATCCTTATTGCCAAACATTAAGCTATATAGATAGTCTATTATAGAAGCGAGTGAGGTGAATAAATAGTTGCAACAACTACTAGAACATGGTGTCATTTGACCAAGTATGTTACCATGTGGGTCACCCATCATCATTGTGCCAAAGAAAGATGGGACTTGGTAGATGTGTATAGATTACATGGAATTGAACAAGATCACACTCAAGAACATGTACCTCCTACCCAGGATAGATGATATTCTGGATCAATTACGATAAGAAAAATACTTCACTAAGATGGACATAAAGTTTGGATATCACCAGGTTTGAGTTAAAGAAGATACTTGGAAAACCACCTTCAAAACCATACAATGTTTGTATCAGTGGGTAGTCATGCCATTTGGCTTATGTAATGCACTAGCTACATTTATGAGATTAATGAATGATGTACTATGTCATTTTATAGACTCATTTGTTATTGTCTATTTAGATGATATAATAATATACAATGCTACTTGGGAGGAGCACATCTCACATTTGATGCGGTGATAGAGACATTAAATAAGCACCAATTGCTAGCAAATGTGAAGAAGTGTGATTTTGCACAACAATATTTGGTGTATCTAGGGTATGTTATAGGTGGAGGAGCGCCAAAGATAGATACTGCTAAGATTGAGGCCATCATGAAATGACCAATGTCTACTAATGTTTCTAAGGTTAGGAGTCTTGTTGGGGTGATACAATACCTGAGGAAATTCATAGCCTCATTTTCAGTCGTAGCAACACCATTCCACGTTATAACAACAAGTGGCAAGAGTTTCCAGTGGGGAAAGGATCAAGAGAGAGCCTTTGAGGAGCTAAAGAAGAAGACCAATTAAGAACCAATAATGAAATTACCAAACTTGCAACAACCATTTGAAGTGGAGACAAATGTGAGTGGGTATGCTATGGGAGTGGTCTTGATGAAGGGAGGAAGGCCTGTATGCTACCTTTCTAAAGTATTCCATGGGGTAGTTCTTAACTACCCTACCTATGATAAGGAGCTCTATGCCTTGGTGAAATTTGTGAAGAAGTGGAAACACTATCTTATGGGAAAGGAGACAATAATCCTCACAGATCACCAACCACTATAATGCCTGCAGGCCCAGAGTAAGTTGTATCAGACCAGGAATTACAAGTGGATGGGGTTTCTACAATAGTTTCATTTGGTGATCAAGTATAAGAAGGGAAACATGAACAAGTTGGTTGACATGATTTCAAGGCCACCCACATAAAAATTCACAACTTTGGAAACTCTGATGGACATGGAGCCATTCGCCCTTGATGCATACAAAGAGGGATATTCGGAGGATGATGACTTCAAGAAGTCATTTCAACAATTTCAAAATCAGATTCATGTGCATGAAGGCAACAACACCGTTGACTGCCATATCCAAGATCAATTACTCTACATGTTGGATAAGCTATGTGTT
Organism: Pinus taeda; assembly: GCA_000404065.3. Taxonomy (NCBI): domain Eukaryota; kingdom Viridiplantae; phylum Streptophyta; class Pinopsida; order Pinales; family Pinaceae; genus Pinus; species Pinus taeda. The sequence continues at coordinate 21,436 of APFE031001648.1, read as the reverse complement.
CCTAAAGGTGAGTGATTGTAGCTGATTAGAGAGGCTCACACCTCCAAGGTTGCATGGCACTTTGGTGTAGAGAAGATCATTTCCAACTTGTAGAGTTATATGTATTGGCCTAAGATGCAAGAGTAGGTAGCTAGGTCATAAGAGTATGCATGCTTTGTTGTACTAGCAAGCCAAGCAACAAAAAACAAGGTATATATCATCCCTTACCTGTACCCACTTGTCCTTGGGAGAGAATTTCCATGGACTTTGTCAGAGGTTTTCCAAAAACCAGGAAGGGACGTGACTATCTGTTCGTGGCAGTTGACAAGTTCAACAAGAAGTGTGTTTTGATTCCCTATAAAAATACCATCAGTGGGCAAGAAGCAATGAACATGTTCTTTGGACAAGTCTAGGTGCACTTTAGGATACCAAGGAGCATTGATGTAGATAGGGACACAAGATTTCTCAATGCATTTTGGACTACATTGTGGGAAAAGTTGGACACAAAGTTGAATAGGTATACAACATTCCATCCATAGACATATGGATAAAAAAAGTAGTCAACAGGACTTTGATGAAACTACTAAGGGGATACAATAAGAAGCACCTGAAGACCTAGAATGAAGATTAAGTACATATACAACACTCTTACAATAAAGCAATCCACACTTCTATAGATAAGTCTGCATTGAAACTTGTTTAGGATATTTGTCACCTTCACCTATGGATATTGCATATGGGAAACAAATAGGAGTGAGTAAGAATCTTACAAGGGATGCCTTGAGGGCTGAAAAGTTTATAGATAAGATAAAAATATCCATATACAAGTATAAGAGACATTGCAAAAGTTACGAGATAAATATAAGGCCAGGCATGATCATTATTGAATAGAGAAATCATTTAAAGTGGGAGACCAAGTATGGCTATAGTTGAACAAGGAGAGGTTGTAGGGGCCTGGTAAGAAAATCAAGGCTCTGTAGTATGGTCCCTTCGAGATACTAGAGAAGGTGGGTGATAATGACTATCGACTCAAATTACCACCATATATGCATATTTACTCAATTGTGAATGTAGAGAATCTAAACCTCTATGAGCCTTCCATGCTAAATCAAGAAGACACACTTCTACAGATAAGTCTCAATTTGAAACTTGTTTTGGATATTTGTCTCCTTCACATATGGACATTTCATATGAGCAACAAATAGGAGTGAGGAAGGATCTTACAAGGGATGCCTTGAGGGTTGAAAAGTTTGTAAAAAAGATCAAAAAGATCCATACACAAGTATAAGAGACATTGCAAAAGTCACAACAAAAACATAAGGTCAGACATGATCAACAAAGAACAAAGAAATAATTCAAGGTGGGAGATAGAGTATGCCTACAGTTGAACAAGGAGAGGCTACATGGGCCTACTAAGAAAATCAAGGCTCTGCGATATGGTCCCTTGAATATACTAGAAAAGGTGGGTGATAATGACTATGGACTCAACTTACCACCATATATGCGTATTTACCCAATTGTGAATGTAGAGAATCTAAACCTTTATGAGCCTTCCATGTTCAATCAGGAAGAGGACTAGATCCTACCTTTATCTGGAGGATTTTCACCAAATGCTCTGATAGAGTTGACAAAAGATACAATTTTGCAGAAGAAGTCAAAAACTACAAGGTATGGGCAACATGGATTTTGGTAGATTGGGTTAAAAGGACAACTTCCAAGTAAAGCTAAAGGGTACACCAAAGAGAAGGTGGAGGAGAAATTTCCTCACATCATTCACTAGAAGCTTTTGGGGACAAAAAATCTCCCAAAATGAGGAGGTGAGATTCGAAATGGATCATTATATTGTTTTTCATCCATCTTGATGCTTTCAGAATGGAAAAAGTGGATCAGTCAACTCACAAGACCATTTTTATCGGTGGGACCTAATTTGGAAAATCGAGGTTTCAAACCTTTCGCATTTGGAGGTATCAAACAACATTATTTGGGGAGTAAAACATTTTCGCTATAGCACCACACCTTTTCCTTCTATTCTATATACAAATACCTTTCCAATGGCACAATAATCATGCTAATTAGAGTCCATATGTGAGAGTTATGCCACTCAAAAGTTGACCTTCCTATTTTCACCACCATAATTCCAGAGGATGTCACGTCATACCCCATTATTCATGGAAAAGGGGATAGCCACATGATTATGATGAAGAAGAGTTTAGAAGAGTCTATATTGTAACTCTAGTTAAGAGTTGAGATAGTCAAACCTAACCACTAGTAGGCTATCAGATTGTATCATAACTAGGCCACTAGGAGGAAAATGGTTCCATTATCTCAAGTGCATTTGTTCCATAGCTGAGAAAAAATAGTCGAGAAGGGTACAAGATAGAGCACACAGAGAGGATTTGTGCACTATATTAGCCCATGGGCCACATGCCATACTTCTTTGTACTCACAACCATATTTCCATTCAAAGAAAGACAGTAGAGTGACCTCACCATCCAGTTGGGTTTTTCTCCTGAAAGGGTTTCCTAGATCATATCTTGTGTCAAATGTGTTTCTAAGATTTTATTTCACCATTCTCTATTTTTCGCATAATTTTAATTTGCATGCATACACTATCAATAGTAATCTATAGATCTATAAATCTAAAGTGATATAAAATTGTAATAGTGTAGATTTTGCATTTTTAAGTATAATTTTATTAGATCTGTTGCGACGAATTATCTAGTGGAATATCCATGGTAGTTTATGGATAACAATACCTATATAAAATAGGCTTCGAGAAAGGGAAATCCAGTGGGTCAAAGTAGAAATAGCACTAGGAAATTTCCAAGGAGGAGAAGAAGAAGTAGAAAGAGGAAAGAGAAAAAAATATAGTAGCCACAACACTCCAGTGCAAAGATCCTAATAACCACTGTAATATTGGTGGCAATAAAAAGGAGAAGTGTTGGAATTTGCATCTATAGCTCAACGCAAAGAATCAAAAGAAATATCCTAAGAAGAAAATATCATGGGAGCATATTCGAGTAATAAAGTGTAAAGAAGCACATACGTGGATGAGAATATTATCTATACATCAATGCAGAATCAGGTGAATCTGAGTAGCCTCGAACAAGAAGAAGAGAAGGAAATGGCTAGAATCTTCCATATAAAGATATAGGCCAAGAAGATGAAAATTGATTCTCTATTTGACATAGGATTACAAGTGAATCTCATAGCAGTAGATCTGGTGAATAAATTGGGTTTTGAGAATTGTGCCCATCCTAGCCCATATCCATTGGGTTGGTTCAATAAGGAGGTAGAGAAAAAGGTAAACAAATAGTGCAAATTTTTCTATTGGTGTTAATTTTAATAATGATGTAGAGTTGGATGTAGTTCCACTTAATGTATGTGTAGTTTTGTTAAGGAGTCCCTATATGTACATGTGGGATGTGATATTCATGTGGAGAACCAAATAGTACTACCTCATCAAGGATGGAAAATCCTTCATCATCAACACACATAAGCGAAATATGAAGATCTCATTGGTAACTTCCAACCAAGCCAAAACATTGGTTAATTCTAGCAAGAAGTATGCTTTTATTGTTTTTACAAGAAAATCAATGTATGGAAGAGTCCACGACAGTTAAGTCATCCCTGGATGGGTGCATAGAGGAACATAAAAAACAATTAGAATACTTTTATAGGCATATAAGGGTGTGTTCCAGGAGAATAAAAGGAAACCATCCAAGAGGGAAGTGGAGCATGAGATCTAGTCGATGTCAAACTCTCCATTGCTAAAAATTGGGTTGTACAAATAATCTATTATAGAGGCAAACAAGATGAAGAATTAGATACAATAAATATTGGACTATAATTTAATTTGACCAACTACCTCACCATGTGGGTCACCCATTATCATTGCGCCAAAGAAGGTGTTGTAATTGCTACAACCCCCCTCCAAAATTTTGCCTACACTTAGATTTTGGAGCCTACCTTTGACCATAAGAATTGCTATTTTAATTAGCGCCAAGTGTTCTTATTTTTTATCAAGTGTCACAATGAATTATTATTTCATGTTAGGCTTGTGATGTATTAACTATGTTTTCATGATGGCAATTAGGTCTTGTCGACAATAGTCTCTCAACTTCTGGAGATAAGCAAAGCGCTTCTTAATACAAGCTAAGTCTTGCCTTAATCCACACTGATTTCATGCCTTGCCTTGAGGAATTGTGCAATACTCTATCACAATGAAATGTGCAACTCCTTATCGGAGTGAACTATGCAATCCTCTGAGCTAGGAAACTATGCAATCAACAGTGAAAGAAAACTATGCAATCACCATGTGAGAGAAAACTGCATAATCCTTTGAGAAATGGAACTGTGTAGTCCCTTGTCACAGAGAAGTATGCAGTCCCTTCAACCAATGAATTGCGTAGTCCATGTAGCCAGTCAACTTTTAACTCCTGGAAAATAGGAGGCGTGCATGTCCATGCACCTGTGTGGCACAAGTTTTTGTTTTCATCTTCAGACAAGTGTCAGTTACCTAGAAGGTCCCTCCTTAATTTTAGGCATGTAAACTTGAAACCATAACCCTAATCTCGTGAGTGCCAATCTATATAAGAAAGGCTCATAGATCTAATTATCACACTTTCCTTTGGATCTCTAGCCATTCTCACGAGCACAAGGAGCTTTGGATTCCACTTGGTTGCTTTTTGTGGTAAGTTTCTCACGTGTTTCTTTTTGTCACTTTTTCTTTCACTTTTGCGAGTATCATTTTGCCTTGTTCTTCTTGTAAAAAGTGGAATTTATTCTATTATTAATTTCTACAAGCGTTGTTTCATTCTTTTGAGCTTCTTTTCAAGTGTTGCATCACATTCCTTGTCTTTCTTCCTACCAACAATTATTGTTGTTGGGTGTATTATGCATTCATGTTATTCTCTTTTCACTATGTTTCTTTGCTTAATGTTAGTAACTGGTTTGAATGATTCTCGGGCTGATTCACATCCTTCCTCCCTTCATTCATAGATTTAGATTCTTCCCTTCTGCCAGAGAAAACTGCGCAATCCTTGAGCCTTGCTACCCTCCTCAGCTACGCATTGAAAAATCACAAGCAGCAGAGGCCTCTCCTTGCAAGCTGAAACTGTGCACTATGCATTCATTGGCCTCTCTAACTACACACTATTCAATCACAAGCAACAATGAGGTCTCCTTTCCAGCTACAACTGCACACTACAAAATCCATGCCTAGCAAAAATTGTGCATTACACGGTCCAGTCTACAATCAGCTCCCCTGCAAACAAGAACTACACAATATCCTTCAGAATATGTGTAGTGCACATTTCCAGTGCTTAGTGTGCCCCTCTTGTGCCCAACATTGTATGATCCCTTTCCTCAGTGACCATTTCCTTCTTGTAAGTTGATTGTCTAATTGATCTCTTGCAAAACTAACTTGTTATTGCCATGAGTTCATCTTTCACAATAGGTATTGCAGATCCTAAGCACATCAATCTTTCATCATCAAACAACACCATGCATCCAAAGAAAGAATCATCAAAGGAGGTCAAGAGGCCATTGAAAATACCTTGACAAGAGCGCCTATCTTGTCAGATACCTAATGCTTTATTGAAAAAATTCTACCGTCACATGGATCACTATCAAAGATGTAATCACTTCAAAAAATTTCAAAGAATATCTAGAGGATAAGGAAGTCTATATAACCATCCAACGATAAGGGTTCCATAAAGTGGCCTACAAGTATCCAATACTACAATGTGCATATGTTATCAAGTGGATATTGTAGGGTCTAAACACCTAGAGCATGGCATTAAATAATGTTAGTGGGAAACAACTTGCCTCCTATCAACCACATGCCATTCACTTAATTTACGACTTTCCCAAGCCTGAGCAACACCTAAATTCTCAAGTCTATGAAACTTGGAGTTATCTTAATACCAAATAAGTGATCAGGTCATGGTGGAAGGAACTAGCTAAATTTCTCTAAAAGCCTAAGAGTATTTACAAAATCAAGTCTTTCAAAACAATTACAGTACTTGATGGATATGTGCTACATGATCTATGGAAAAAATAATATTGAATCGTTCCTCGAAGGGCGTATGTACATGTTGTGTTCGATTGTAACAGAAGGGAAATATTCAATTGGTCACATCTATTATCCCAACAACTACAAATCAATTTGAATAAGGTGAAAATCACACCACAAGGAAAGCAGCCACAATTTTACATGTCTGCCTACTTATTGGATGGAATATGTGCTTAGCAAGAATTCCATGGTCTAAAATGGAAGTGGACCCCAAAGGAACTCCCTGTCCATTTGTATTGCAAATTGTTGTTACAATACAATTACATGGGAGTGTATGAGAAACTTGGTGAGCACGTCTTCAAGGCGTTGTATAAGATTATCTTTGAGTAAGTAGCTCCCTGCATTTCCCATGAGGAAATGAAGGAAATGGCAGAGGTAGAATATTAGTTTTCCTCACCTGATGGCACATACCTTAGAGTATTCGGTTGCTAGAAGCCTCCTCATCTTTTTCCAAGGTATGTGATAGATAAAGTGGTAATGCAAGAGGTTTCTTATCACCTTAGCACATGTCTTTCTCAAATGTTGTAGAAGAAGAAGAAGGAACCTTGGACTTCCTTCCCTCTGCAAGTGGGATCCTATGAGCTCAAGACCTTAAATCCCACAAAAGCAGAAGCATAACAACTTAAAATCCTTAAGTTCAGTGAGATGAGCTTTCACATGTATGATCCTATAGGAGAACGTAAAACACACAGTGCTAAGTTGCATTTTGCCTGGGCTTGTCAATCTTATTCCAGGACAGAGGAAGAGAAGATGAAGAATTGTTATAATGCTTCTCAACCACATGCATCAGGCAAACAGGCAAGCCCTTCCAGTGCAGTACATGAGAAAATTTTTACCCAGGAAGGAAAGCAACAGTAAGTGCCCACTCCAGTTAGTGTTAATTACAAGAGGAAAGTTTCACATAACCCAAAAGGGGAGTTAACCCGAAAATTCAAAGCAGATCCCATATTTTTGAGAGTGTCCATTGCAATAGAAAAGAGGAGAAAACAATAAGAAGAATTGAAGAGGCAGCAACAACAAGAAGAAGAGAGGTAGGGGGGAATGAAAGCAAGAGGAAGAACAAATATAAAAAGAAGAGAATGAAAGGAAAGAAAGATAATTCATGTAGACATAGGAAGAATTGAGAAAGAAGGAAGAAGAAGAAGCGAGGCATAGATATCTTGAGGAAGAACTGAAGAAACAATTGGAAGATGAAGAAAACAAGAAAAAGCAGGATGAGGAATTTGTACGAGAAATTGAGTAGTTACAGGCCCCACACATGGAAGTTGAGCAGGAGGATGAGAACCAAGAGGTTGACATTGTACCCATTATAGAACAAGACAACAATCATCATTCATCTCCTCTTATAGGTGGCCACATCCCATTCAGGGAAATGGGAATATCTCCTCCAAATGATGATATGGTCATGGATATTTCCAAATTGACCTTTGATCAACTAAAGAATAAAATAGTGTAGGAGAGGCAAAAATATTTCCTAATGACCTAATCCATCTTGTTTCCATTCATACAAAGAGGGTGATTGTGCCTAATACCTAAAGGAATCCAAGAATAGTCACGACAACAAATCTAGCCTTTGTAGGAGCTATAAAAGTGAACATAGATTTATTGATGGAGGAAAATAAATAATTGACAAAGGACCTAGCTATTGCAAGACAACAGATTGATCATCTCTAAGCTGGCAACCAAAGATTTTCTTTTGCTAATTCTCACTTGAAGGAGCTACGAGCAATGATATATGATGAAATTCAATCGTTGGGAGACACCATAAGACAAAATTATGAAGAGATGATCACCCTTCACAATGCAGTTGTGCCCTTGAATACAATGCAAGAGAGATCATGGGAGAATATCAAAGTTCTGAAGGTGATTCATACAACCATCATTGTGATCTAGGAATGGGGCACTAAGTACAAGGATGTACCATCTAAGTTGGCCAGAAAAACAAGACAAGAAGCAAAATTTGTAATGACCAAAAACAGTAACTAGAATCTAAAGTACGGAAAGGCTGAAGAATTTAAATTTGTACTTACCTCAACTGCGGCTGATTCTGCTGGTGCTGCTGCTTCTGCTGGTGCTGTCGTGGCTGTTTTGATCCAGTCTCCGGGAGACCAATACCACCCAGCCAGATTGAGCAAACCTAGCTGCTCAATCTAGAAAACTTCACAACAGAAGCTCTCTGTCCCTCCGTGCCCAGAACCTCAAACAACTTAAAGCTCTTCCAATGGATAATTAACTTCCTCCTGGTTTTCTCCTGGTGAATTTCTGCTCCTGGTTCTTTCTACTCCTCTCTTGTTTTTTCCCCCCCTCTCTCGATTCAGGCCTCTTCTATTTATTTATCGGCCTGGCGGTGGCCGCCCTCCCACTTGCAGCCACCGCCTTCCACGCATTGATGGCTCACAGATATTTTCTTACTTTCCTCTGCGCTCTGTAATAAGTATTCATTTGGTTGGACGCGTCTTTATTAATGGACTGTGGTATATATATAGATTCTTTAGGACAGCTTAGATTTACGTTTATAAATTCCCTTTATGTTTTTAACATTTCCTGTATATACGTTATAAAGTTCGCTGATATCTTTTATAAATTTACATTATAAATGTTATAAAGTTTAATTGACATATTTTATAACATTTACATTATATATGCTATAAAGTTTAAGTGATATATTTTATAACATTTAAATTATATATGTTATAAAGTTAAGTGATATATTTTATAACATTTCTTTATATAT
>APFE031001648.1:0-12627 GCA_000404065.3 Pinus taeda | reverse complement strand
TTTTAAAGTTTTAAAATTTTATTAATGGGTTGTTACATACATCCCCCCTTCTGAAAACTTCGTCCCGAAGTTAGAGCTTTAGGTTCAAGGTTTTAATGGACATGACCTTTTCTATCCAAGTACCCAAGCTATTCAAACTCATCCTATCCTCCCTAATCTCTTCTACTCCCATCCTATCCATCCTCTACTAGAGTATGCCATGGCGTCAATTTTACTGACCTAACCATTCATAACACGAAGGTAACAGCGTCGGCTATACCAACCTAATTCCCAGTAGGCATCCGGTAGTCATCATCACACATCTAGGGGAGCGTGACTCGCACAGTCCTCCCATGACTCCAGGGTTCGGAGGATAAACGGTGAGTAACACCTCCACCCCTCCCAGTAAAATTAGGGCTACTACCCTATCATAGAATCACTTTGAGCTTTAATCGGTCTGAGGTTCTGTCATCACGTGGTCATCCCAGAAATTAGACCATTTATCGGCAATCATAGTCTATCTGCAAGTTTATCTGCAATCATACACTTACCCATGCATTTGTAAAATATGCATCAGCATATTCAAAATAACTCATGTATTCTTTACATATGATACTACAACATAACATAATTTGTCATATTCTATGCATGTGGTTGGACTTTTATTTAGGAGGTATTCACTTCCTGTCTTCCACTTCAGTTGCTCATTTTTGACATGCATAAATGAAACAGATTTATATTGTTTTAATTTCTATCAGAAGTAAAATCATTTAACGGCCTTTAACCTTATTTGACAACTATAATTTAGTAAAACGAACCACATATATTATTTTGGTATCCATGTACCAGCCGAAATTTAAACATATATTACGCCATAAAGTTTCATGTTCACCCATAATCATTCAAAATGTTTCTGAGTCTCTGACTATAGTGAAGTAAATATATACAAAACATATTGTAAAGGTCTTCAAAATGGACATAAATTAGGGTATCTCTGACATATGCCCTCTGTATTTTCCCAAGTTGTTGATCCAGGACTATACTTGTCCCATTGGACCTTAACTTGGTCCACCAGACGGTTCCTCTACTGTCGAACTCTACGTTCCAGTATACGTAAAGGTTCGACCGTTATGACTCCCTCATCCGATACCTGCAATTCTCTCCACTGGATGTTATGAGATAGATCAGCTACATAATGTCTTAATACAGAAACATGAAATACATTATGAATTCTATGCAAGTGGGGTGGCAGGACAAGACGATAGGCAACAGGTCCAACTCTTTCCACGACTTTAAACGGTCCTATAAATCGGGGTGACAGCTTTGTCCCTTTCCGAATCGAATAGTACTTTTATTTGGTTTGATGCGGACGAAGACCTGGTCCCCTACTTCATACCTCCTATCAGTTCAGCGAGCATCAGCATAACTCTTTTTTCTACCCTGTGCTCCCTTTAATCACTGTCTAATCTGACTGACCTGCGCTTCCATTTCATGGATTAATTCTGGTCCTATTATCACTCGATCTTCTAACCTGTCCCAACTTAACGGTGTTCTGCAAGGTCTACCATATAAAGCTTCAAATGGAGGCATCCCAATCGAACTGTGGTAACTGTTGTTGTATGCGAATTCAACCAAGGGTAAATACTTTTCCCAGTGTGATTGTTGATCCATTAAATACATTCGCAACATGTCTTCAAGTACTTGATTTACTCTTTCAGTTTGCCCATTAGTCTCAGGATGGTAAGCCGTGCTTAAATTTAGCTGAGTACCTAAGGCTGTCTGCATGCACATCCAGAATCTGGAAGTGAATCACGAATCTCTATCGGATATAATCTTCTTAGGTACTCCATGAAATCTGATAATTTCATTTATGAATACTCGAGCCACGTCAGCAACATCATAAGTATCTCTTACCGGAATAAAATGGGCACTTTTTGTTAATTTATCCACCACTACCAGAATGGCATTGTGTCTTTGAGAAGTAAGAGGTAGTCCAGTGATAAAATCCATAGAAATGGTCTCCCATTTAGACACAGGAATGTCGTGGGGTTGTAAGAGGCCCGCTGGGTGACAATGATCGGCCTTTACTTGCTGAGATTCCAGACATTTTGCAACAAATTGAGTGATATCGCGCTTCATACCTGACCAAAAGAAGAGCTTCTTGGTGTCCGCATACATTTTCCCTACTCTAGGCTGAGCACAATAAACTGCTCTGTGGGCTTCATCCCGAATATCTTTATCATCAGGAATGTACATCCTTCCATGGAATCGTAAGATCCCATCGCTTTCTAATTCATAACCCTCAAACTTAGATTCTTTTGCCTTAATTCCCTCAAGACTTGCCCTCACCTTTAAATACCAGCCGTCTTTTATAAGACGATCTAGTACTCGTTGTCTTAAGTCCACTTTAATGGGTATGAGGGAAAATATCCGGGGTCTCCTGCTTAAGGCGTCGGCTACTACATTTTCCTTTCCCTTAATATACGATATTCCGAAGTCATATTCACTTAGGAATTCACTCCATCGTCTTTGCCTGGCATTTAAGTCTCTTTGGGTGAATAAATATTGTAGACTTTGATGGTCGCTCTTAAGTGTAAAATTTCGTCCCACCAGATAGTGTCTCCAGATCTTTAAAGCTAGCATTACAGTGGCCAATTCTAAACCGTGAGTAGCATAGAGTTCTTCATGAGGTTTTAGCTTTCTGGAAGCATAAGCTATCACTCCCTTATCCTGCATTAACATTGCACCCAGCCCTTGCTTGGATGCATCAGTACATACCGTGAAGTCCTTGCCCATATCAGGGACTCTTAGGATTGGTGCACTGGTGAGTAGTCTTTTGAGTTCAGAGAATGCATTATTACATTCCTCGGTCCACTCATACTTAACACCTTTACGCTGGAGGGTTGTGATTGGCTTTGTGATTTTGGAGAATCCCTCCACAAATCTCCGGTAATAACCTGCTAAGCCCATAAAGCTTCGTATCTCATGTGCATTTTTTGGTATTGGCCATTCCATGATCGCTTTTACCTTCTAAGGATCTACTGAAATCCCTTCACCTGATATGATGTGACCCAAATAATGAATCTTTTCCTGAAAGAAAGAACACTTGGACAATTTTCCATATAACTGACGTTCTCTAAGGCAGGACAATACTAGTCGCAAATGCTCTTCATGTTCTTCTTCATTCTTGGAATAGATGAGAATATCATCTAAAAAGACTTGTACAAATTTGTCAAGATACTGACGGAAAACACTGTTCATAAGATTCATGAATACGGCTGGCGCATTTGTTAACCCAAATGGTACCACAGTAAATTCATAGTGCCCAAAACGTGTCCGGAATGCAGTCTTAGAGATATCATTTTCAGAAATCCTTAGCTGATGATACCCTGATCGAAGATCAATTTTTGAAAAGACAGCAGCTCCTTTCATTTGATCGAAAAGATCATCGATTCATGGCATAGGGTATTTATTCTTTACTGTAGCTCGATTCAAGTCTCGATAGTCTATGCATAATCTTAAGGATCCATCTTTCTTCTTCACAAAAATTACAGGAGTGCCCCAAGGTGAAGTACTGGGCCGGATAAGCCCTATATCGAGTAGTTCCTTCAACTGGATTTGCAATTCCTGAAGTTCTGGAGCTGTCATTCTATAAGGCGTTTTAGAGATCGGTTGGGTACCTGCCTTTAATTCAATAGTGAGATCCAATTCTCTGTCCGGGGGTAATCTAGGTAGTTCCTTTGGAAATACATCCGGGAACTTGGCTAACACCGGATATTGTTCTAAGGATGGTCCCTTTTCCTGGCTTACTTCGTGAATTGCATAAGCTTGACAACACTTTCTTAAACAACACTTCACCTGCATTGCCGAAATGTAGCGTAAAGAAACTTCTCTCTTGATTCCTTGAATTTGGATTAATTCTCCCTCATCATTTAAGCCCAAAATCCTTTTTCCATAACAATCTACCCAAGCTTGGTGAGCTTCCAGCCAATCCATACCTATGATGAGATCATATGTCCCTAAGGCTGTGACATAGACTCTTAGTTTAGTCGAACAGACCCCCAGGTCAATTTTGCATTGGTCCACACTCAAGCCCACGGTTTGGAGTTCTCCTGAGGCCATTTCCACTTGGTGGAAATCATTTTGTCTACGAGCTTCCAACCCACATTTGTTTAATGCATATGACGAAATGAAACTATCTGCGGCACCAGTATCAAATAAGATTTTGAGTTTTACACCATTGATAATCCTTGAAGATTCCACTAAAGTGGATTGATGGGCTGCTTGGTCGTGGTTGACTACTGCATGAATTCTATGATTACTTCGATTGGCTGATATCGGCTCCTTCCCAGTCCTTTGCAATATATCCGATGACGCTTTTGGGCAGTTATGCTGGAAACGCGGCCCCCCACATCCCCAACAATTGAGCTGCGCTGATCCTCTTGAATCAAGGTGTGAATTTCTAGAGAACGAGCCGCGTCCTCCCATGTTGATTCCTCTCGCACTCCTTCCTCTACCGGTAGTCCCTCGCGATGCCCATGGTCTGGTGTTGGACGATTCCGCAGCTATAGTGTTTACAGCCATGGGAACTCTTGTCCCCATATTTGGGGTAAACCTGTTACTGTAAGGTGGCCTCGAGCTACCTCCTCTGAAGAAGTTCCGGGGAGCCTTCCCTGGAAGTCCTGATTGTAAGGGCCCTGCTGGCCCTATATCCTTTTTGATTCCAAGGTGCTCTTCTGCATAATGGCCGCATTCGACTGCCTCGGCTACAGATGACGGTTTCCACATACTTACCAAGGCTCTGATGCGAGGATTTAACCCAAATATGAAGCGTTCAACTTGACGTTCATCAGAGTCCAAGTAGTGAATGTATTTTACCAGCTCCATAAACCTTATTTCGTACTCTTCCACCGTTTTACTTCCCTGGATTAGTGTATGAAAGGCTCTAGCTTACTGTTGTTGAAAGTATGGGGGTAAATACTTCGCGCGGAACCTTTCCTCAAACAGATCCCAAGGAACGTTATCTGATGTAAGGTGTAGCTGCTTTTCCAGGTTCCCCCACCAAATCAAGGCACTTTCCTTTAGTTGAAACACGACAATTTTTGTTTTTGCTGAAGGCGAATATTCTCTTAACCTAAAGCACCGGTTCATCCCTTCCAACCATGCCTCAGCGCGTTCACCAGCTCGACCTCCCGAAAATTCTGGGAGTCTAATTTTCTGAAGCTCTCTAGAGATGTCTTCTCTCGATCCTCTGGGCTCCAAATTATGTGGTTCCGCTGAACTGGTGGCTACATGCTGAAATTCCTCTTTGTTTTTAGCCTTAGCTGACTCCTTTAATGTCTCCAATAAGGCTTCCAAAGAGTTCATTATCACAGTCAACTCTGGCGTTGGAGAGTTTGATGTTGACGGTTGTCTTGGTGGTGACGAAGGTGATGGGGATGGTGATGGCGACGGTGGAGGAATTAATGTTGATGATGTTGCCTGGTCACGTCGTCGTCGCTCATACGTCCTTACCATGGTAATGGTCCCTGAAAAAAAATATAAAATTTTATATATATAAAAAAAAAATGAGGTGGGTAACCGAATTTTTAACACACAATTTTATTTGCAAATTCACATTTATAAACGGGTATAGTTTTGCTATTTTTACCCGCTAGGTGGATCTTACTGGTACCAAGGTCAAGGAGGATGGTCTCGCGACCTCCTTGTCCTAATGCAGGGTATTCTATCCTAATATGAATAATGCAGAAGACATCTAAAGTTTATTTACCTAATAACATTTACAAAATGAAAATGTTAGATGTCTCGTTTATAACGTACATCGGTAACATATCTGTCATACCTCAATCTGACTATTACTTTTAAGGGGGTCATATAACTATATCCCGAATATATTACTTGGATATGGCTAAATCCATAAAAGAAGATTATCACGATATATATTCCCGAGGTTGGTTTCCGTTTGGTGACATTATTGCAATCATTTGAATATATCGGGGATAAGTGCAACACTAATTTTAATAGTTACTTTGGTATGGAGGTGCATTTGTTGCAGAGGTATCTCCAGTTTTTTTTTTTTTGACCATATTAGTTGCTCAATTTCCGGACTTGTTTCGATTTGGTGAAATATATGGCTTTTACTTTACTAGCATAAATCCTAGACTGCTTTACATTATGTGATAAACATACGGAAAATCTTATATTATGTGAGAAAGGGCAGAGAAGCCTTACAGTGTGGTTGGCAAATGGCACAGATTGTATAAGTAATTCACTTTCACTCATATTTGAAGAATCTGACCCTATACTTGCATACTAGTTAAACGTTTGAGAAGCTTGTATATGAAAGTTATATTTCTTGGTATAAGGAAGTACTATGTAATATGCATGTTGCAAAAGTTTAGATCATAGTTAAACTTAATCTAGGAAGTCAAGCATGTCAGGGGAGTAATTGATGATGATTATTTTGATAAAGATTTAAGCTGGATCCAAGGTTTTGACAAACAAAACTTTGGAACTAGATGTTTTAGTACTAAAGGAGTTTGCCTTGCCTATTCGAATTGCATGGTTTGGTAAAATGTATAATTCTATGATTTATTTTGATGTAATATGGAAGTAGGTAAGAAAATATAGAGCTGATAGAAACCTTCGATTTGCGATGTTTCAGTTACCATGCTGCTCCTTAATGCAGGTCCACCATGATATGACGGCACCATTGTCTCACTACTTCATATATACAGGTCATAATTCATTTTTTAACGGGTAATCAGCTGAGCAGTGACTGTAGTGATGTATCTATCATCAAAGCTCTTATAAGAGGCGTACGGGTCATAGAGTTGGATATTTTTTTAGCCAAATTTAACGAAAGATTCATATACAAATTATCGTGAGTACCCAACATAAAACTTTAGTTCGCCAAATTTAGAGCTCGGAACAAAATTAATGCATACCGCATTACGAGTTCAAAAATGAAAGCCAAAATTTAAACTAATAGACTCTGTATTTTAACAGCAAAGCTAACGCTACAGTGAACTAAATTTTAAGGTTAAAAAAAAATTGTGAAAAAGAAAAATAAATAAATATAGAATGTCTCAATTTAAATATATCTAAATTAATGTCGGTGATAATCGACTTATCTTCTAGTAATTCATATAACGCAAGGTGATAATTCGTGTATTACCTAATAAAGCGTCTATCATTTGACAAGTATTAAGTGATATGTCGTGTAAATATCGATGATATATCGCGTATCCTCGCTGATCTCTCGCATAACGACCCAGATTGCCGCATATTCGGCATTTTTCCTCCCATATCCGTTACTAAATACTCGCATAAATGGTAGAGATCTCACCTATCAGCGTAACAACATGCCTATCATACAATGATAACCAGCGTATCCTGTGTTAAAATCGTATTTCACGTGGAGATAGGGCGCATATCCATTGAGAGCTTGCGTATATGGCGACCACTCGTGTATTTGCGGATAAGTCCCGTATTCACTTATGATAGTGCACATATCCGAAGCACTTAACTCGCATACTGAACGGTGTGTTTGGCATATTTGGCTGTGAGAACTCCCGTAAACACTGATAATTGCTTATCACTTATGTAGACTATAATTACATATTCGCCATAGACGGTTTGACTGGGACGTCACTTAAGCATATTTATTTTCTGGTTTTCCGACGATTCGGACCGGAGGGGTTGTTTCTTAATCTATGACAGACCTAGTATCAGTCCCAAACTAAGCCATTAACACCTATAGCTTCGGTACAACAGAAAGTCATGCCGCAGGGATTTTTTTTTTTATACGCGCAGACATGTATGTTTATACGAAATTCTAGCTGTGCAGGGCCTGTGAGGTCCCAAAGGGTTTGAACGCGGCTCTGATACCATGTGCAATGACCAAAAACAGTAACTAGAATCTGAAGTACAGAAAGCCTGAAGAATTTAAATTTGTACTTACCTCAACTGCGGCTGATTCTGCTGGTGCTGCTGCTTCTGCTGGTGCTGTCATGGTTGTTTTGATCCAGTCTCCGGGAGACCAATACCACCCAACCAGATTGAGCAAACCTAGCTGCTCAATCCAGAAAACTTCACAACAGAAGCTCTCTGTCCCTCCGTGCCCAGAACCTCAAACAACTTAAAGCTCTTCCAATGGATAATTAACTTCCTCCTGGTTTTCTCCTGGTGAATTTCTGCTCCTGGTTCTTTCTGCTCCTCTCTTGTTTTTCCCCCCCTCTCTCGGTTCAGGCCTCTGCTATTTATTTACCGGCCTGGCGGTGGCCGCCCTCCCACTTGCAGCCACCGCCTTCCACGCATTGATGGCTCACAGATATTTTCTTACTTTCCTCTGCGCTCTGTAATAAGTATTCAGTTGGTTGGACGCGTCTTTATTAATGGGTTGTGGTATATATATAGATTCTTTAGGACAGCTTAGATTTACGTTTATAAATTCCCTTTATGTTTTTAACATTTCCTGTATATACGTTATAAAGTTCGCTGATATCTTTTATAAATTTACATTATAAATGTTATAAAGTTTAATGATCTGTTTTATAAATTCATATTATAAAGTCTAATTATATACTTATAAAATTTAATATATATTATTACTATAATATATATATAATATAATATATATATATATATAAATAATAGTATATATATATATATAGTATATATATATATATATATTATAGATATATCTATCTATATATATATATATATAATATTATAATTTTAAAAGTTTTAAATTTTATTAATGGGTTGTTACAAAATTAGAGAAGGATGAGGTTTGAATGCTTATACATAGTAACAAGCAACTTGGTATTTACGCGGCAAAAATTATAACCGCCCATGCATGATTGTATAATAGTTTGGACTCCTTTGTCAGGGCACACAAGATTCCTTCTATTGGAGCATTCGCAGAGACAAAAGGCATAAATGTTATCAGGCGTGAAATCCATAAATACTTGAACAATTTGAAGCAAGTCACCACTAAAGAATATTTGGAAATCACAAGGAAAAACATGCAACTGTATGTAGCTAGACGTGCCAAGGTAAACATGAAGTTGTTCATATTATGGAATAATTTTTAATCTAGCTCCAAAACTCTATCTGTATGCTATGGAGGAAAGAGTTAGATATAAGCCAGATATTCCTTCAAAATTTGACATAACAACACAATATAAAGCTTAGTTCCAATATGTCACAATAGAGCTACAAGTGGAAGTTGTCGAGCTAGAGTTTCCTCAAACTCAAGAATAATGTATAAAGTTTTATCTTATTAGGCTTTAGTCACATTTTGTCCTATGTGTAGAGTTTTGTCTTATTATATTTAGAAAATAATAAAAGTGTAAATGTAAGTGAAGTCCAAGAGTCAAATGTGGAATATGAAGAGTCATTAGTTAGAATAAAGACAAAAGAAGTCCAAGAGTCATGAGGGAAACTCAAATGTCACAAGGGGAGATAAAAGGTCATCCCATTGGTTATAAATAAGCCATCATAACTCAAAGCAAAGGGATTGGAACTGGAGAATGGTAGACTTTGCTTCTCTATTCTAGCATAGGAGTGAGTATTCCTCTTTGGAGAAGCAAGTGGTAGCTTCATGTTCCACTATTGGGGTTAGTGCCATATCAATGTAATTGTATACTTGGAACTTTCACTTAATGATCAGAAGCTCTCAGAGCCAACACACTTTTCATGCATGTATCGTGGATGTTGTAAGACTACTCTTTAAATGTTTACGGTATATGTTATTTCATTCATGATAATGTTAATGAACTATTTCGTTAACTTTAGTATGTATCTTGTTGAATATGTTGTATATGCTTACATGAGAATTACTATCTTTTGAACTACTTTGCCGGCTAATTAACTATTCTCTCATACGTTTGTGCATATATTTTAGGATAGTACTATTACTTTTCTTCTAGATGATCAATCTCTCCCCCTTCGTGTGAAAGAATCTCTTATGCATTACAATTGATATTTCAAAAAGTTTATTCACTTGTCACCAAATTTATGTGTATGTCATCTTATGTGCTTATTGTAGCCAAGGCACATCTTTGAGATCACTGTTATGGAAACCAACCATATTTCTAGTTGGGGCTCCTGCTCCAAACAATGTGGAGTCTAATTGGGACTTCATATTGGGGATACCCCTTACCTATTGTCGACATCCAACACCATCAATGGAAGGATAGGACTTGGCAATACGTGTATAGATTACAAGGTGTTAAATAAAATTACACTCAAGAAAAAGTACCCCTTTCCTAGGGTAGATGATTGCTATACTAATTGCAACAAGAAAAATATTTTACCAAGCTAGACTTGAAGTTAGGGTATCACTAGGTTCAATTCAACGAAGAAGATACCTGAAAGACCACCTTCAAAATTAGACAATGTTTTTATGAGTGGTTAGTTATGTTATTTAGCCTACACAATGTACTGGCTACATTCATGAGGTTAATGAATGATATATTATGCCATTTTATAGATTCATTCGTTATTTTTTATTTGGATGATATATTGGTGCATAATACTACCTAGGAGGAACACATCTCACATATGATGTAGGTGATAGAGACTAAAGAAGCATCAATTGCTTGCAAATCTCAAGAAGTGTGAGTTTGTATGACAATATTTGGTGTTTTAGAGATATGCGATTGGTTGAGGGGAGTTGAAAATAGATCCTGCCAAGATGGAGGCAATCATGAAAAGACCAGTGCCTACTAATGTCTTTTGAGTACATGAGTTTTGTTAGGGTAGCATAGTATCTGTGGAAATTCATAGTTTCATTTTTAGCAGTAGCATAAACACCCCATGAAATAAAAATGATTGGAAAGAGTTTTTAGTGGCGAAAGGGTCAGTAAAAGGCCATTTGAAGAGTTAAAGAATGCAGTCAATGAAGCGTCGATTCTAACATTACCAAATTTGTAGCAACCCTTTGAAGTGTAGACAAATGTGAGTGGGTATGCTATGGAAGTGGTCTTGATGCAGGGAGGAAGGCTTGTATGGTACCATTATAAAGTATTTCATGTAGATGTTCTTAACTATCCTACCTAAGATGAGGAGCTCTATGCCCTGTTGCAAGCTATGAAAAAGTGGAAACACTACTTGATGGGAGATGAGACAATAATTCACATAGATCAGCAACCACTGCAATACTTGAAGGCTTAGAGTAAGATGCAATAAACTAGGCATTACAAGTGGATGGGGTTTTTATATTAATTTCATATGGTGATCAAGTACACGAAGGGAAACATGAAAAAATTAGATGAAGTGCTTTCAAGCCCATCCACGTCAAACATCACAACATTGGGATATTTGATGCAGATGGAGCCTTTCACCCTTGATACATACAAAGAAACATATATAGAGGACAAGGAATTCAAGGAGGCAATTCAACAATTTCTAAGCCAAAGTCATGTGCATTATGGTGACAATACATTTTGCTACCATCTCCAAAATGGGCTACTCTACAAGATGAATATGTTATGTGTTCTTAAAGGTGAGTGAGTGCAATTGCTTAGATAGGTTCATGCCTCCAAGGTTGAAAGGAATTTTGATGTAGGGAAGACAATAACCAACTTGTAGAGCCATGTGTACTTTCCCATGATGCAAGAAGAGGTATTTGGGTTCATAAGAGAATGCATGCTTTATTGTACCAACAATCCTTGTAATAGGAAATAAGGTCTATATCATCGCTTGCCTATACACACTCATCCATGGGAAAGCATTTCCATGGAATTTGTGGGAGGTTTACCAAAAACCAGGAAGGGACATGACTACTTGTTTGTGGTGACAGGTTCAACAAAATGTGTATTCTAATGCCCTATAAAAAGACCATTAGTGTGCAAGAAGCAAAAGAATTTCTCTTTTGATAGGTCTGAGTGCATTTTTGGATACCTAGGAGAATTGTTATAGACAGGGACAAGATATTTCGTAGTGCATTTTGGACTACATTGTGGTAGAATATGGACACGAAGTTGAAGAGGTCTACAACATTCCATCCATAGACAAATGGGAAAACAAAAGTAGTCAACAAGAATTTGTTGCAAATTTTGACGGGTTACAATTATGAGCATCTGAAGAATTGGGACGAAAATATAGTATATATTTAATCTAGGAGTATCTCAAAGTAAAGTGGCCTTAAAAATAGCTAAAAATCAAAGTGGTCAGATAGCAACAAAACTAGAACCAGATCAAAGTGCTCGTTTCCCTGATTCTAATGGTATGAATAACACTCAAATACGAGTTCGTATGAAGGATATAGAGCTGGTCAAAGTTGGAGAAATGGCAGGCTTAAGGAGGCAGCAAATTGGACAAGACACGGCGCATGGAATCTGGTCGTTAGATGGGAAAAATTGTCAAAGGGTTAATTTGTCTAAGAACCCTTGAATTTTGTAAAAATAAAAAATACTCGTTGGTATATAAGAACCAAAAAGTATATATTAATAGGGGTGATGTGCTTCCACCCACAAACTGGTTCCAACACTTATATGTTATAACAAAAAAATGTGGTTGGGCGTAGGCAACCCCCGGCGGACCTACCCACCGGTTAAACCAACTACGCCATTTATATATCAACACCGATGGAACCAACACCACACATAACCTAACGACGGAACTTTCATGCCATATATA
>APFE031001647.1:41479-72335 GCA_000404065.3 Pinus taeda | reverse complement strand
AGCAGTTTGTTCTGCTGCAACTTCTCGAACACTTTTCGAATGTGCTGAAGGTGTTCCCTTTTTGTCCTGCTAAAAATTAAAATATCATCCAGATAGACTATCACGAATTTTCCAATAAATTCCTTTAGCATTTCGTTCATCAGTCTCATAAACGTACTTGGAGCGTTACTCAACCCAAACGGCATAACTAGCCATTCGTACAGCCCTTCATTGGTCTTGAAGGCTGTTTTCCATTCATCGCCTTCTCTAATCCTGATCTGATGATACCCACTTTCAGATCGATTTTCGTAAAATACGCTGCTCCACTAAGGCAATCCATCATGTCATCCATCCTAGGCAAGGGAAACCTATAACGGATGGTGATCTTGTTTATAGCCCGCGAATCTGTACACATTCGCCACTCGCCACCCTTCTTGGGCGCAAGGACTGTAGGTACTGCGCAGGGGCTTAAGCTCTCTCTGATCAGTCCCTTGTCTAACAATTCCTGCACTTGTTTGCGTACTTCTTCATTGTCTTTTGGACTCATTCTGTACGCTGCCTTATTTGGTAAACTCGCTCCTGGTATAAAATCGATATGATGGCTGATGCTCCTTTTAGGGGGTAACTTGTCAGGTAATTCCTCTGCTGCAATATCGTGAAATTCTTCTAACAACTCCTGTACTTCCTTAGGCAATTCTGTCCTTTCTGTGCTCAGTAATACTGGCTTCATCCTCCTTACAACTGCAAAATTTACTTCAGTTTCATCAATCTGTTTGATGAACTGTTTTCCTCCCAATAACAATGCCTTTGTTCCGCTAGATTCTGCTGAATCTTCCTCTTTGATGGGCACGAGTGTGTGTTTGACCCCATCCTTCGTAAACTTGTAACAATTCGTCTTTCCATCGTGTGTCACCCTTCTGTCATACTGCCAAGGCCTTCCGAGCAGTATGTGGCACACGTCCATGGGCATAACATCGCAGACCACTGTATCGTGGTACTTGCCAATGCGAAACTCCACTTTGCACTACTCATCCACCAACAGTTGGTGGCCTTTCCGTAGCCACGACACCTTGTAAGGTGTGGGGTGTTTCAGCCGCTTTAACCCCAACTTCTCTACCATCTCAGTGGCAACTAAGTTATCCGTACTCCCGCTGTCTATAATTACTTTGCAACACTTCCCATGAGATTTACAGACTGTCCGAAATAGTGACTTCCGCTGAGTCGGTTCAGACGCTTCTTTAGTTGGCTTTAGCAGAACTTTATTCAGGAGTAATACCTCTCCCGTTTCTGCTACATCTTCCACTTCTCGTGGCTGTGCTTCCGCTTCTTCCGGTTGAACCATATATGTTCCTCTCTGACCTGCCTGCTCCACTTCTGGGCACTCAAAGAATCGATGTCCCCATTTTTGACACCTGTAGCACTGGAAACCAGTTCCTCTTCCACGGCCATTACCTCTTCCACGCTGATATGACCGACCTCCTCTAGTGCTGTCTCCTTTGTCAGCTGTCCCTGAAGTTTTTGAGCTGCTGCCTTCTTCACTGTTTGCAGCACTCTTTCCTCTTCCGTAGGACTGTCCTCATCCTCTACCACTTCCTCTTCCTCTCCTGCTATTCTGCTTTCTGTTAATCTTCTCCTCAGCCTTCACAGCACTCTGAAAGGCTTCCTCTATAATTCTGGGAGAAAGAATACTAATTTCGTCTAGGATCTCCATCCTCAAACCGTTAACATACCGTGCTGTCTTTTCTGGAGTCTCATCCGTGTAACCAGCACGTAGATTGACTCGGTAGAACTCTTCCATGTATTCCTTGACAGTCATACCCTTCTGTCTCAAATTCTGCACTCTCCGACATAGTTCAACCTGGTAATCTTTTGGCAGAAACCTGCCCTTCAGTTTCGCTACCATCCTCGCCCAGCTTCGTATGGGCGTCTTATTCAATCTTTTTCTGTCTGCTTGGACATTATCCCACCACAAGAGGGCATGTCCCTTCAACTTAGTAGCAGCGAACTTAACTTTCTTATCCTCCCTAATTTCTACATTTTCAAAGTATTTATCCAGTTCGCTGATCCAATCTATCAGAATATCAGCAGACAGACTACCATCGTAGTTTGAAATTTTTGTCTTTGGCTTGCTGCTAGCCAATAAGATGGAACGCAACAGTCTTAATTCTGGAGCTTCTTCATCCGAAGCCTCCGCAACAGCTACTATCTCTTCCTCACTCTGATCTCCCAACTCTGGGTCCCTTTGTCTACCCGCTTCTACTGCCTCCAAGCGAGCTGTAAGAACTCTAATCTATTCTCTTAATCCTTCATCTCCTCCTCTTCGTGCACCTCTGCCACGCCCTCGTCTTGGCGCTTGTACTTCTACCATCTTCCTTTAACCAACGAATAAAATAATAAAACAAAACAAAACCTGCTCTGATACCAATTGATGTGGCCTGTCCATGTGGCCCTACTTCAAATCACCTACCCACGGTACTTACGGATTTGATATGTTGATTATATTTGATTTGCAATCGTTTTGGCTCGGTCTGAATTTAATTGAATCTGTACCTGCCTATCTACCTCCCGGTACTTCACTCCTCCTCCAGCTTACACCTGTCCGCCTCGATTAAATTGTAACCCTAATCCTCTCGTTCCTATTTTTGTTGTTGCATTTCGCGCTTTTTGTCATTTGGTATGGTGAACTCGCCGCTCTGCAACCTGGTTTCGAGCTCGGCTCTGTCTTGGAGGAATCCGTCGATACTTAGTCGTTTTTAATGGTTTTCTTGCCTGAGAATGTGGTTTTCCACCATGGCTCCGTTGGTACCTTTGTTTCTCGTATGTGCTGGTAAGTGGTAACTCTGTCTGCGTTTCTGTTATTGGATTTTCCTCGAGTTTCTCTGTCGACTTGTTCTCTGTCTGAGCTTGTTGGTTTGCTTGGTCACATGCTGTGTTTCTATGGTCGTTTCTCCGCCTGGACGGTTTCGTTATGCTCAGGAGCAACGTATGCTCGAAGGTCTGCTACAGCCGGTGTCGGACATTCAATTCATCGAACTGGTAAGTTTATTTCTTTGCTATATCTTCGTTTCTACTTCTGGAGTATTTGCTGACCCGTTTGGCCCCTCTGTGGTCAGGTGGGTTCTCGGCGAACATGGAATCCGTTCACCTATAGGTATGGTAGCTACCCTCTCGATTAATCCTTGTTTCTTTACTTACTGCATTTCTCTTCTGGTGAAGTTATGGCGTCGTGTATGAATCAGGGTTTTGTTTCTCCTCCAAACCCTAACACAGTTACATTGTTTTTTTCTATTGCAGGTGACGGCTCTGTGGTCATGTGCAACAGGCTACGGCTTCACGCTCCCGGGTAGCTCTATGTCTTTTGTTTGTTACTTTTTTTTGAATTAGGTCTGCCTGTAACTTCGTGTGGTCTCATACCCTAGAAACCCTATCGGTCTTCGGCCTTGTATGGCACTGTGTGTCTGTATTTGTTTACTGTAGGATACGGCTTTATATATTTTGTTTCACATCGGTGTAATATATGGGTCTTGGGTATTCTTTGGTCACGCCTGTTTAATGGCGGAAAGGGTTCGACCCCTATAATGAATTCGACTGTAAACTCTTTATTTGGTACAGGCCTGCAATTGTAATATATGTATATATTTGGAAATTTCAACTTCGTATTTAATTCTTGTGGGTTTGGTTCCTTACCTGGATTCGATCTGGGAACCTCAAGCTCTTCGCTTCACTCTTTGTTTACTTGCTGTCGTCTTGCATGCTCTTCACTTCACCTTCGGTTAGCTTTACGGTTGTTTTATCTGGCGTTACTCTACGCTCAGTTACTTGGAATACTCTCTGTAGTTATTCCACCTGCACTGTCACTTACTTATGCAATGATTTACATGTATTTGGTTCTATATTAATGCCACTCGGTAACGTTATTGTTTATTACAGTAGTTTACATAGAATTTCTATTTCTCAGAAATATGAATCATTCAGAACGTAGGTGCTTTGTCTATACATTCTTTTGTGCACAGGAATTTCTAAATGAAGGAAAAAGAAAAAATAAATTTCTATCTTTTTCTTGTAATATTATTTCTCTCTCTTGCTTAGCTGCTGAACCCCCTTTTTGTCTTCGGTTCTGTCATTTATACGTAGAGGTGATTCGGTTGATAACTGTATATAGTTACCCGTTTACAAACAGTTAGATAGTTAAGCTCTTCCAGTTTTCTGTTTGACAGTTATGAACCTGACTTCTAGCTACTTTGTCACTGGTCCCACAAAGGTGACTGTGTACATTATTTGAAATAAACTAATCTATTTATTACAATTTACACTGACAGCTACAATAAAGTAAACTAATTAAAATTACCCAACAGAAATTTTAAATAAACTGTAGTTGACTCTGATAGATGAAATAAAATGAAATTAAAAGAAACTGACAGTCTTGCTGTCGATTTGTTCAACCTTCCCAGTCTTTTTTTGAAACTCTGTGTGTCTCGTCTCGGTCTTCACCCTGTTGACCAGATGCTCCTTCACCCTGTTGACCAGATGCTCTGCATCAGTTATTTTCTTTGTTTTTTTATCTCTCTTTTATCGTTAGTTGATGATAACTATAGTTTTAATAGATAAAATAAATTTTGTTATATATAAATATTTATATTTCAAATCACTTCCTCTTTGTTTTCAAGATCACATTTGTGTTTTGGGTTTTATTACTCAAGTGTGACATTGACTAGTAATATATAGCATACATATTTTCATTAATATTATGAAATAAAGTGGTTGTGTATTAACTATGATAAAGATTAAAAAATATTGACCTTCTTTTTTACCAATTGTCTAGATATAATATTGAGCAATATTTACTTATTTAATCTTTATTCATTCATAAATACAAAATACAAATAAACCAAAAAATTTACTTTTTTTACATACAAAAATACATCTCACATACAAAAATACATATAACAAGATTCAAAATATCAATCTTAACTTTGTAAAAATTGTCTCGATATATTATTGAATATGCATCACTTATTTTATCTCCATTCATTCATAAATTAAAATATAAATAAATCAAATACTCCAAAACATATATAAACACACATTATTTATTTTATATCCATCCATTCATAGATTTAAAATATAAATAAACCAAATACCTCACATATAAATTGAAATTTTTTCCAAATCAATTGGTTTTATAAAATAATTTTAAGTTAAGATTATTAAAATTTCAAATATAATAATAATTATAAAAATAAAATGTGCACTCTCTTAAATGTGTTTATTTTATTTTAAACCGAATACACCTTACTATTTTTCTCCATTAACTCATAATCTTAAAATGCAAATAAACCAGATATTATGACGGACGGAATTTTCTAAAACTGATTTTATTAGATATATAATATTTTAAGTAATTATAAAATAAAGTGTGCACTTTTAATGCTGTGTGTTTGGTTAAATTTTTTTAAAATTTTTTAAAATTTTAGAATATATATTTGGAAAGTTAAACATTATAATTTTTTAGATTTAATAGTTAAGAAAATGTATAAAATAATAGGTTCAAATTTAAAGTGAAAAAATTATTATTATTATCTAATTTTATGGTCACGGCCAAGCCAAACATTAAATTGGTGAATACAACTTTTTTGTTTGTAGGATAAGAGATCCACTTCTTCGCAACTATTTCATTGTTAAGTCTACCAAAACATACATATTTCACCTCGTTCGTTTTGAACATTTAACTTAAAAATAAAAAAACACACATGACATATATACATCTACAAATTTTAATAATCAAATTATTATATAATAACTGATCTCACTCATAAAAAAAATTTACTCACATATTCAAATCCAAAAAAATAAAATATCTAAGCTTTTATAAATTTTAGTAATTAAATCAAATCCCAACTTAATATAGGGTCATCATCCATTACCATCCAATTTCTTAAAATGGTTTTTTCTTTATTTTACCAATAGGAATGTTATTGATGCTACCTTGAAATTCCAACTTGCACCACAATCAAAACGCTATATCACAAAAATTATATTTTTTAGATATATAATTCAACCAAAGTATCAAAACTACAATGACCTGTGTAATTCAACCGAAGTATCAAAATTACAATGGCTTTCCAAACAGGTGAAGAACTGTACAACAGGCGATCGTAAAATGTACATATTCTGGTAACACAGCGAGAACGTACGGCAATGCAATATGTGGGCTTCTTCAATATTTTGTTTTGGAATGAGCCACTGGTCTTACTGGTGAAATAATTGGATTCAGCAAGATGCACATCGACAAGATGCAATGCCTATCGTTGTCAGCTTATTGAACGTTTCTGAAGAATTCAAGGGCTCTGTCGAAATGCTTGGCCCGCACAACCAGATACTCATTCCAGTTAAGTGCTCTGTATAAGAGAGGGTGCTTGGAATCGACTAACTGTGGCGCAGGCTCTATGACAGCAGTTAGAGGAGGACCCCATAAATATGCAAATGAAAGTCTGGGCTTGATGCTGTTAACGGCTCGATGAACCACACTTTTGTATCTGCCGTTGCTCAGAACCTGCGTGCAATTTAAATTCATTCATACATATTATTCCTCACAACTTTTTTTTTGATAGTCAGGGGCACAGATAAGCATCCAAACACAAGTTGCCTTTATACATTGGTGGGGATTACTTGTAAATGGATTTTAAATATCAAAATGGGATTACTTAAATGGATTCCAAATATTTAAATTAGTTTTTTACTCAATTTTTTTTATATACATTTATTAAAGTATGTCTTTTTTCTTTCTATAGTGACTTAACTAACTATAAATATATAAGTACCAAACCAAATCATGCAAACCCTAATTAGACCTACTTTTCTTCAACTAACTACATCACTTTAATATTAACATAGAACTACTATTCTCAACTTAACTCTTCATACATTACATGCAGACCTGAATAGTAACATTTTTTCCTTCGCACATTGCATGCATACATGTATAGTAACATTTTTTTGATAGCCATGAAAGGACGAGCAGTACTAGTTGTTTGTGATGGTTACCTGCAAAAGATCTCCAGCGTTGACGACAAATGCATTGGGTATGGCGGGGACAACAGTCCACATGCCATCTGAGCGCTTGATTTGAAGGCCCTGGACGCTTCCCTGGTAAAGGACAGTCAAGAAAGTGGAGTCCGTATGTTCGGCCATGCCCATTGTTTGGGCTGGCCGGGGACACGAAGGGTAGTGGTTCATCTGCAATGCTGCACAATTGTCGCCGCCCCAACTGTAATCTCTTTGCCTCAATCCCAGGCTTTCTAGTATAAGCGACATCAGCTTGCTAGCCAGATCCTTCATTGCATGATCGTATTCATCTATGGTCTCACTATAGAGGGCAGTGGCGTTAGAAGACGTCCATATCATGTTCAGAAATATTGCTAGGACAGAATGCTCACGCAGCAAACTGATAACATGAAAATATCTAAAACATTTATTATGTAATAAAAAATTTAATAAGTACATTACTAATACTGAATTAACTACGCAGCCCACAACATTGACTTTATTCATGGGACCTCCCTGTATTTTCAGGGACAGTGTGAACTTATTTTGGTGGGAGAATTATGCGTCTAATACTAAATTAACAGATTAAATTTTGACCTATTTTGATTTTGTTAAGAGAATAATTTTGGCAAAACCACATAAAAAACCATTTGTCGACGCATTTCGAACCAACGAGTGTGGTTCATCCTCAGGACAAGTTGAAAACCCAAGCAATAAATAAAGATTATGGATCACAGAAGTCTAAATTCCTTAATATTTTGATTTTTTTAATAACATAAATCAATCAGTATACCAGAGAATAGAAGGTAATAGGTACTATTGACTAAACAGTTCACAATATTGATGGGTAAACTAAAATTCATTTCATGAATTTTGATATTTTATGGATATTGAGCAATAATATTATATATATTTATAGTTTGATAGTTTGAGTGGATTTAATGGTTAAGAGTATGTGTTTCTTTTTAAGAGGTCACATTTCAAAACTTAAAGTGTAAAGTATGTATGTTTTGTTAGACTTAGCCATCAAACTTCTTGTCCCACAAACAAGGGGTCTCATACACCAATTTGTGTCTGACTTGACAATGACTTTAAAATGGAAAATAAAATTAATTATTATATTTTATAAAAATTAATTTAAATATTTATTGTTGTAATTTTTATTTTATTAAAGTTAATCAATTAAATTAGAATTAATAAATATTTAATCAAAATCAACAATAAGCAAATTCATAATATATAATATATTTATATTTTATTTAGTGAATAATTAATAATTACATTTACATTTTAGAGTCTAACATTATTTTAGTTGAAATGTATAAGATTTATATATTTAACTTACTCACAATTCTTCTAATTTTCAAATATATTTTATACTTATCAATTTTCTTGCCAAGGAAACAAAACTATGGGGATCTAAGAAAGACTTATTCCCCTTTTAATCATAAAAATAAATATTAAAAAGTTTAATTAATCTCTTATTTCTTAAGGTCCAATAAACCATTTTAATCTTACAAAACATTAATCATCCTAATCATCAAATTACATATTTTTGGTTTTATTATTTATAAAAAAAATTAATATCATTATAAATATTATTACTTTTATATATAAAATATATACTTATACAAATTTATAAAAAATAATTAAATAATATTATTTTATATAATGAATAACAAATTTTAAAAATTAACAATATTTTGTTTTAAAATTATATTCAAAAATATAAAATAAATAATTACATTATAAAATATAAAATTAAATAGTTTATTCTTAACGATAATGTCAATATTTTTAATATTAACATTTATTTTAAAAATGATTCCAAGATTTTAGTTTATATATAGTTTGTAACACTCAATCACTAAATTTAAGAAATTCCAATAAACACATGGTACTTAATTTAAAGGTTTTGGAAAAAGAAATGTTTAAGACAACATCATTAAAATCTAAGGGTAAGAGTAAAATTTATGAGTGTAGATCTTTTTGTTGAATTGTTTTGGAGTGAACTAGTTGGACTGAACTATGCATATTAGACAAGAGTGAACACTTCTTCTATTTAGTTGTTTTCTTTTTCTTGTCTCTTGTAAAGTTTCTAACTAATACAAACACTTTACTACCGCCAAAAAAAACTATCAATAATAATACTAAAATTTTATAATCAAAATGTGTCCACAAAACTTCACTCCCATCACTCCCATGAAATTTTTTTGTCCGAACATTCTGTAATAATGTCTCTATCGTTGTGCCTAGGTGCGAATGCTGCGTATTAAACCGAAAAAAGCATACAAACCATGAATCTCATAAAAACCTCGCAGGCTATACCAGTGGTGATAAAGCAACAATTATCACATATTAAATGCTAATTTTGCAGAAGGTGGTGTATTAATCCGTGAAAGTCGTGTTGCAGTAACCAATTTCAAAACTAAAACTAAAATAATGAAGAGGAAGAATTATAAGTACCAGAAATCCTGGTAGTCATCCGGCCAAAGCTTCTCTGCATGCTCTAATGGAGATCCAATGGACGTAAATCCTTCTGACCACATAAGCCTGTCGAAGAATGTGCAAATCCTGGCCATACCATAGCCAGTAACTCCATCAGGGGATCGTCGTGCCTTGATCTTTTGGTCCAGCGGAAGCGAAAACAAGCGCCGCCCTTGATTCTCTACTCTTTCCAACAGCTGCTGCGAGACTCCATGGTTAACAATCTGAAACACACCAAACTCCTCGTAGGCAGCTCGCAGCAGCTCTATTACAGAGCCTGCTGATGCTCTACTAGTTACTCCATGCTGCAAGTCAATTACTGGTATATTAACACCAATGTTCTCCTCCAAGGCTTGTTGATTCTCTTGTGGCCATAAATACAATTCTGGAACCTCGTCCATTGAGCTAATGTCTGGTTCCTTACACTGAACAGGGACACTTTTAAATGCATCAGATAATGATGGCATATCTAGAAATTTCTGAGATACAGGATCAAATCCGAGCACTGAGAGGAGTTGAAGTGAGTAGAGACTTGATACAGTTTGAGTATGGTGTATGGTGGTGGAGAGTATATAGAGTAGCGCAGCCATGTATGACAAAATAACGCAGCAATTTCAATGTTCAGTGCCATGTGATTCCATCCAGCCCCAAGCTGCTCCAGACAATCTCTAAAGCTTATTAAATTGTCGAGTATAATCGCCTTGACAGCAAGACACCAAGTAAATAATTCACCTCATCTTAGCCGCCTAAATTCGATAAAAAAAAGATGCTGCGCTAATCATATATACATTTTTAATGGGAAATCCAGTCGTGGGTTTGGCCGAAACTGTGTCGCGCATGGTGTTTTTGCAGGAAAACAACAGGGTTAGAATGGTATCGTAGAGTGTGTTTTTAACTGGATTTTCATGTGGGGGCGGAACAAAAGCCAAGTGAGAGTTGATTGATGAGATGGCAGTTGGCCAAACCATTTGGTGTGTGTCTATTTGGCGTTTGCCTCCATATCAAACACATAATCAAACAAACCAACGCTGAACAAATTCTAGGAAAAAGCATCCAAAGTAGCCATCACTTCCTCTTCTATTATAAAATTGTTGTTGCTCACCCCCTTCACGTGAATAGTTTTCCCACAATTCTGCCTCAGATCCGGTATCCAGGTCAATCTCATCCTCGATCCATTTATATTCATACAGCAACCACTCAGTCCTACGCCTCACCTTTGTCTTCTCTGAGATTCCATGTCAATGTCATCCTCGATTCCTTTATATTCACTCTGCAACCATTCTGTCCTACTCGCCTTTGTCTTCTCTGAGATTGACCAGTTCTCACCCTCACAAACAAAATCATCGCTGTGTCCTTAGCGCCTTTCTAGCTGATACGTTTCTACGTTAACATCATTCTATTTTGTCTGCAAATTCTTTATACTGTGAATAAAATCCCCCGGCCTCACCATAGGAATTCCTATGATCAGGGTGGGGTGAATTCAACTAACTAATAAAATTAAATAATTGGTTGGCTCGAGGAATCCGCAATTAGAACAGTCTCATATTTACATGATACATTTGGGTAAGTCTCCACAAGTTTAGGCAACTAGGTTTCCTTTGATACATTTAGGCAACTAGGTTTCCTGTGATACATTTGGTTAAGTCTTCACAAGTTTAGGCAACTAGGTTTCTTTTCACATAGGGTTATTTTCAATCACTATCACTATTAATTTTCTTAGGCAAGGCTCACTCACATGGGTAAGTTTTAACATATCTAAGCAAGTAGGTTGGTCATGATAAAGGTTGTTTCCAACCATCATTACCATAAACTCTTTTGGGCAAGTTTTGAAATATGTCGGCAAGTAAGCCCATCATGAGAAGGGGTTGTTTCCAACCACTATTACTATTCTATTTTGGGCAAGTCTTGACACATCTATGCAAGTAGGCTAGTCATGACAAGGGGTTGTTTCCAACTACTACAAGGGTCTGTATCCAATCACTACTGCTATAAACTCTCTTGGGCAAGTCTAGACACATCTCCAAATTAAAAGTATGGCACCATTACTTATTGGGAAAGAAATTCTTACTCATGACAAAGCATAACAGTCTAACTAATTTCTTTCAACAACCCAATTTAAATGTACACCAAGCTCAGTGGACAACATTCCTCATTGAGTTTGACTTTGATAAAAGACACCTTAAATGCCAGGAAAATCAAGTGGAACGGTTCAATGTGTGTATGAAATTTGGTATCTATAATGTGGAGTTTGACGTGACACAACTCAAGGAAGTTGCCCTTAAGGATCTTGAATGTAAATTCTTATGGCATCAAACTATGCAAATGCAAGATTCAGGGAAACCAACTTAATATGGTTGCATATACGATAGGAAATTGTTGAATTTTAAAGGAAGGGTGTATGACCTCAATCGAGTAAGCTTCAAACAAATGTTGTTAGATGAGTTTCACCACAGTTTTTATGCCACTCATCCAGGTTATCCTAAGTTATTTTTTGCAATTAAGAAAAGATATTTTTTGGCCTAGAATGAGGAAGGACATCACTTGGCGAAGTGTTTAGAATGTCAATCTGTTACAGTTGCATCAGCACCCAGCTAGACTACTCCAACCACTTCTTATACTTGCGTGGAAGTGTTACAGTTGCATCAGCACCCAGCGAGACTACTTCAACCACTTCTTATACTTGCATGGAAGTGAGAAATGATTACATCACCGGGGATTCACTCAATAAACCTCTAACTTATCACGGGGGTTGGTGGCATATTAAACAATACCCTTAATTTGACTACATATTGGAAAACATCCTTAAAAATAACATTATTTAACTCCCTCCCAATACAAACTCATTACACCTTGCCAATTTAAAAAACCCATACTTCCACTAGATATTGTAGGTATCCATTTTTCATTAACATTTTGTATACCCCTTTATATTTTATCATTAATATTGAGTTCCATTTTCTATAACTGCCCATACAAAAACCCCTTACCCCTTATATATCCCCTAATATATTATGTCATTTTTTCCTCAATATAAATCCCCCATTATGAACCCACCTGGTATGGTATTGCTCCCCGAGAGAAGCCCCCGTTGATTACATTAGACTTCATAACTAGACTTCCTAGACCCGAAAGCAACATGCACCATGAATCCATCATAGTGGTAGTGGACAAGTTGAGCGAAGTTACTCGTTTTATTCTTGTTAAGGCTACCTAGCCGTGGAAATAGGAGACATCTTTATGAGGAAAATATTTGGATTGCACGGTATTTTGATAGAGATTTGAAATTTACATGTAGAAAGCTCGTTTTACAAGACTAGGTACTGAGATCCAATTTAGTACCCACTTATCACCCCAAGACGCATGAGCAAACAAAATGGGTCAATCAAGTACAAAAAACTTACTAAAGTATGTGATGCAACAACGAACCAAATGAAAATACTATCTCCATTTAATTGGTTGGTCACCCCAAGACGCATGAGCAAACAAAATGGGTCAATCAAGTACAAAAAACTTACTAAAGTATGTGATGCAACAACGAACCAAATGAAAATACTATCTCCATTTAATTGGTTGGTGGTCATGACAAAAATTGTTTTCAACCAAACTCTGGGATTTTGAAACCACTACTACTATAAACTATAATCAATTATAAATCTACAAAACTAAAACATAAAATTTGAACACTGAACTTTTTAACACAATACTTCATTTATACTATTATTATTACAAAAATTAAAAATAAAAATAAATTGACTTGCCCACGGACAAAAATTTAAAACTAAACTTAACTAGGTAGAACCAAAATCCTAGAATAACCCAACCCGGACCACTGATGCCTTTCCGGACCACTGATTATCCTCCATACGAGTAACCAATCCCTGGGCACTGCACATGAAAATATATAAAACACGCATGACGCTACTATAGTCATGTGTCAGTGGACGTTACTTCTGTGTACAACGTCTAGTAAAACAAAATCCAGACAGTGCTATCTGTAAATAAAAAAAGAAAAACAGAAACAAAAACCTTATCTTATCACATAAATAATACAGAGCTTTTAACCTCTGGAGGGCATCGTATTTCCGCGTCTTATTGGTGGAGCTTTTGGAGGGCATCGCATTCCTCCAGACTCATTGGCGGATCTTTTCACCTCTGGTGCGCATTGGACTTCTAAAATGAATGGATAATATGTTAATAATGCACATTCTGGTTTTGCTGAAATTATCAGTGTCAGCAAATCTTGGCATATATCCGGATTATGTTATGTGCAAATTTTATCACATACTTTTTCTTTACATTTCAATCATCATTTCTTTAACCTTCTAGCTTCTCAATTTTGTTTTTGTTAAATCCTCCTCACGTAGTCTAAGTGGTTGAGGAATTGCACGGAAAGTTATGGAAATTCTGATTATATATAGAGAAAATCCGACATTGAGGAATTGCACGGAAAGTTATGGAAATTCCGATTATATTTAGAGAAAATCCGACAAAGATTTTTGTAAATCCAAGTTATAGTTGTTAAACTTCAAAATTTTAAGTGTTTTTGACGTTTTTATGGTGTTGAATCTATTTCCACTATAAAAACAAGATTCGAATACTACCTCTACAAGATTTTTTAAAATTCTTTTGCCTAAATTCGAGCCACTTTTGATAGTATAGACAATTCCTCTGCCACATTAAATGACTCCGCATTATTAACTTACATTTTTATTATTTAAAAAAAATTCTAAATGCTTTCTAAAACAACAAAACATATAATATTTAATATATTAAAAAAATCCCCATATATAACATATTCAAATCATAATACAATAACATATTAAAAAAAAAGAGAAAAAGACAAGCATACGCAATAAGGAATTCAAGTACATTCACCAACGCATCTCGCCATGGAAGAAAAAGACAAATTTACGCAAAACATCAATAATCATTTACATTATGAAGCATTGTACAACCAAATAATCCATCAAAACATAATTAAAACTAAATATAATATCATCCATCCTTTTAAATAATTATATCATATTATATACAAACAAAAACTAATTTTTTTTAGAAAATGGAACACTACTATATCACAAATATACTTGTTACAACATAATTTAAAAATAGAAAGCCACTCAATTTTAGAATCAGTATAAATTTATTTTAAGTACGGATTTACTATAAGTGTAGAGAAATCAAATTTTTTTATATACAATTTTTTTTAAACTTAAAATACAATGTGTTATTTTTCATTATTTAAATTGTATTTTTAAATGCTATATAAAATACATATAAAACTATAAAACTTAATTTTTTCATGATATATACATAAATTTTAGAAATATATATATAAATAACATTATAATATTTTATATACATGTATATCTAGACAATTTATATGTGCAAATTAAAATGGTTTTTTTATTATTAATATATTTTAAGCACATATCAATATTAATTTATATTAAAATTTTATTGATAATGCAGATTGAATTTTTTTCATATGTAACATTAAAATATTTTATTCTAACAATTCTTTTTGCTATATATAAAGTTGATATCCACATAAATTAGTTAGCATAGATCTTCAAATAGTTTATTTAAATTAGGTAGCATAGATATTTAAATAGTTTATTTAAATTTACAGTTGAAATTTT
Organism: Pinus taeda; assembly: GCA_000404065.3. Classification (NCBI taxonomy): domain Eukaryota; kingdom Viridiplantae; phylum Streptophyta; class Pinopsida; order Pinales; family Pinaceae; genus Pinus; species Pinus taeda. Next base: position 57,183 of record APFE031001647.1, on the reverse strand, counting down.
TTTGAAAAGTATAAGATTTAAACATTTTACTCACTTTTTTTACTTCTAATTACTTTATATCATATTCATTTTTTTATTATAGCCGACATTATTTTTCTATTTAGAACATTATTTTTATTTTTATTTAAAAAAACACATGTCAACTCAACAAACAAACTTACCAACAAACTGACAGATCCCCTCATATTATCTATTAAATAAACTTTTAAACTCAATAAACCTCTCAACTCAATAAAAAATTATTCAACAAATCTTAAAAAAATACTATAATATTTAATAAACATTTTAATCTTAATTACAAACCCGTTACCCATACATCCCACTACCAAAAATGAAACAACAAAGTCATCCATTATGACTTTGCTCTCTATATATTAAATACCCTACTCTAACATCACTATAAATACCCTACTCTACCATCAATATATAAACTTAAGCGTATCAAATTAAAAAACTATGAATAATATCATTATATAACCTTTGTAATATATATGCAAAACATTATTTTCTGTAAAAATAAAATAAAACTGATAACTTTTTTATATACCTGTTAAATTTTCTAAGTTATAACCTATATAAATTCAAGCATATCAGATTAAATAATTATGAATAAAAATCAAGCATATCAAATTAAACTATTATAAATAGTATCACGGTATCACTAGTTTAAATCTATTTAGTTATCAATCTAAGTTTCTAGTAAGTGTTTTTTTTTTCTCTAGTTATACTAATTCTGAAAAAAATATCATACATTGAGGTCGGAGCTTGTACTTAACCATGCCAGAGGAATGGCATCAACCAGTAAGTCTGTATCTAAACTGCCCCAAAGGGAAACCAGTTCGTAATAAAAAAGAGTTCAGAGAATTAGTTTGCTACCTATGTAGAGGAAACCAGCAAATCATCCAGTTTGGTATTATTGTATCTAATGAGGAAAAAAATGAAAAAACCAACTAAAGAGCCAAAAAACTCATATTTTTTTCACCAAAACCCCATTGAAAACAAAAAAGTTGAAAAACAAAGTCCCAAAAAACCTTAGACATGTAGCATGCTGAGTGGTAGACTGTGTGGCGAACGCGTGGCATGCTAAGTGGCAGTAAGGTGGTAGACAATGAGGCGGACACGCGACATCGTGGTGGCAGGCTAGGGACGTGGCAGCGACAGAGGGTGTTCGTCCATGATGAAGCACCTGTACTCCTCCATGTCGCCACTTGCCAGCCGCGATGTCTCCATGTTGCTAGCCTGCAATGCCAGGTGTTCTTCCTCGACGAGACAACAATATTCGTCCATTATCCAGTTTTTTTGCGGAGCCTCGTTCACCTCCTTCCCTACGTGTCTGGTTTGCTGCTCCTGGCTTTGCTCCCCTGATCCTTGAATGCTCATCTAAGCTAGTCCCTGTTTGGATTTAGTGTGGCTGCACCTTGCTATGGTGCACCCACCACCAACAATGTTCGAAATACCAATTTCTCTGGTGCTACCACCCCCCATCATTCCTTGCTCCTCAATTGCATTGATGCGTCCACCAACCTTAGTGGCTTGTTCCTCAGTGCTATGCTCTTCATCGTGAAAGTGTATGGTGATGGTGGCTGTAATGAGGGGCTTATTTAGGGCAGAGCGGAAGGTGAATTGGGCATTCTGGGAATGCAGTTAAGGAGTGGATGGCATGCCTTTGGGAGATGGGGCAGAAATGGAGGGGAAGCTGTTGGGAGGTGAGGCAGAGGCCACTGAGTGGAAGCGACCTCTTCCACTGCGCGTATTTGGGTAATGACCTGGGATTTTCTCAGCCAGAGAGGAAGTGGTATCCGAGGTAGAGAGCGTTGGGGGCGACTCAAGCTCCCTCGACTCCCACCCCTGCGGCTGTGCATATGGTGTCGCACCATGCTGTCTGTAGGCGTATTCAAATTTCATCCAGAATTGGGCACGATGGGGTGCAACGTCACAGTGGAGCTTGTGGACTAGTCAGTAGAGGGATGAGCAACCAGGGCCGAAGGGAAGATAAAATGACAATCCAGGCTATGGGTGAAGTGGATGCCTAAGCCGAAATCAATGCAGCAAACGAGGTTGCAGCGTCTCCCTATGGTTGCGTAGGAGCTGGGTGCAGTCGCAGCTTGAGGGCAGAGGCATTGCAGTGGCAGAGGTTGCAGAGGTTGATAGGCAGAAGCAAAGGTGAAATTCTCCTGAGAATTCATGTTTGCTTAAAGTCGAGGTTGATGGCGGTTAACAGATTGGAGGCAACGGTCACATAAGGTGCATTTATGGTGATTGTAAATACCATTTCTAGACCATTGTGCCAGCCTACGGGAGGCCATGTGGTCTCGCCACACACCAGCCTAGTTGGCGGCCACCTTATTGTCCTTAGTTGTCACTCGCATCGGGGAGATGGGCATCCTTGTGCACCAGGTCAGTGCAAGCTTGCAATTGAGATTGGTCATTTAGAATGTTGATTGTGCCAGTATGTAGGACTTGATCCTATTCAACTCCTATATTTGCCAAGAGATCTGCTACCTTGTTGTTGTCCCTTTTGACATGAATAAATGTGGTTGCTCTCCTATTTTTCATCCATTGCTTTATTAGTTCAAGCTTGACCACTAATCTCCAGCTTTTGGCAACTCTCGAAGCAGTGCTTCCTAGTTGTATTTGAGTGACCATATTTATTAGAATTTGGGAGTCCCCCTCTATTATGATGGGATGGAAATTATGTTGGTGTGCTAAGTTCATACCTTGCCATAGTCCTTCCAATTCTATGGAATTGTTCGTGTCCCAACCAATGGAGCCGAAGTATATTAGCAAAGGTCGACCTTCATGATCTCTGAATATGCCACCATGTCTTGCTTTACTTGGGTTGCCCTTGGAGGCACCATCAAAATTTAGCTTTATCACCTTTTGTGGGGGGGGGATTCCAATGTGAGAGCTCCTTGGTGATAGTGCTTAGTTTGTTGGGATCAAGTTGTACCTGCTGGAGCTTGAAGTTCCAATTTACCCATATGCTATGTTCTTGTGCCTGGGTGGGAAAGTCCTCAGCACTCCACTGTTGGAGAGCTAGAGTTTCTTGAATATTTTGACATAGGTTGGTCCATATGATCTCTAAAGTAGTTCTTTGGTTTTTGAAAATTCTTTTGTTTCTTTCTTTCCAAATTGTCCAGAAAATGAAGCTTGACAGAATTGTCCATAGCTTATTGAGAATTTTGTTGTTATAAGGCTTTGGGGTCCAGTTGCGGATGGTGACCTTTATATCCCTTAGGATTTTGCATGGTCGCTGACAACGGAAAGTAAGCTTTTCCCATAATTGGTTAGACATGTGACATGAATCATGAGGTGTTGAATAGTTTCTTCATGATTTTGGCAATTAGGACAGTAGGAGGGTTCCTGGAATCCTCTTTTGATTAAGTTGTCCCAAGTGAGAATTCTTTGATGATATAGCAACCATGTGAAAGTGGAGATTTTGGCCATATCCCTGTATTCCATATGCGATTCCAAGCAGGATCAACTGGTTCCTGTGTTTGGAGCATCAAATGGTAGGCTTATTTTGTTGTGTATACTCCTTTTGGTGTATAACACCATCTTAAAACATCTTTTCCAGTATTACATCTTATTCTTTTGTTGGTGAGTTCTTTGTGTAGCTCCGAGTTATAAGCTTCAGTTTCTTACTGTGTTATCTATGCAAAAGGTTTCCATTGCCTGAAGCCTTGATTGGTACTATGAGTCGACAATTGTGCTACATGGTCCGTCTGGTTGATGTTGTTTCCATTGTAATTTGTGCAAGGTAAAAGTTCTGCAATTTTCGGTCTCTGTTGCCAAGAATCCGTCCAGAAACGCGCGGTTCTCCCTTTGTGTATCTCCCAAAAGCTATGCTTTTGGATGATCTCTCTATGTTGTTTTGCCGCACTCCAAATTAGGGATCCTATAGTCATGGTAGTTATTCTTATCAGCTCTTGCTACGGATGATTGTCTGCATATTTTGCAGTCCAAAGTTGTGCCCATGGCTTCTATGGGCTTGAAACCCATTTCCACCATATTCATGCTCCCATTAATGTGTTGCTATGTTTGCGGGTCATGTAATCCTAGACCTCCCTGCTTTTTAGATGTGCAAACCATGTCCCATTTTACTAATGCCCATTTTCTGTTTTGCCCTATGGATCTCCATAAGAAGTTGCATTGCAGAGTTTTGATTCTCTTTAGCACCCATTTTGATGCAGCAAGAACCGAGAAGAGATAGAGGGGCATGGATTGTAGCACTGCCTTTATTAGGACGAGCCTACTTGCCATGTTGAGAGTTCTATATGTTCATGACAATAGGCGGTTTTCAATTTTCTCAATGAGTTGTTGCCAAGAGGCATGATTTAAGGATGAGTCTATCAGTGGAGCACCCAAATAATGAGATGGGAGTTTGGCTTGAGAGAATCCTATGATTCTGGCTATGATTCTTTGAGTGGCTATAGGAGTATGGAAAAAGAATATTTGTGATTTGGAAGTATTTATAGTAGTTCTAGAGGCTTTTGAAAAAGTTTCTAGAAGAGCTTTGTAGGTGCGGGCTTCACTGACAGAGGGATGTCCAAAAAGCATATTGTCATCAACAAATTGTTAATGTGTGATCGCAAAGGTTCCATGTACAGAGATGCCTCTAAGTTCATGAGATTGAACAACCTACTTTATAAGACGACCCAGTCCTTCTGCCATAATAATAAAGAGAAATGGGGATAATGGGTCACCTTGACGAATTCCTCTGGAAGGGAGTAGGGTTTGGAGGGGATTCCATTAACTAGAACGGAGTAGAAGGGGGAGGTTATTAGATTCATAAGCCATCTAACCCAAGTTGGGCTAAATCCAAAGGCAGTCAACATATGTCATATATAGGACCAGCTCAATTTTTCAAAGGCTTTAGAGAGATTGATTTTCAGAAGCATACCTGCATGTTTGTTTCTCTTTGAGGAATGGATGATTTCATGAGTCAGAATAATGCCATCCAAGATTTGACGTCCTTCAACATATCCAGATTGTTTCGGTGAAATGAGAAGAAGGAGGAGCGGTTTGAGGCGATTGGCAATTACTTTCGAGATAATTTTGTATATGACGTTGCATAGTGTAATGGGCCTGAACTTCTCCAGAGTGCTTAACTATGCTTCTTTGGGAATGAGTGCGATGAACATCACGTTGAGAGAGGGAAGTAGCCAATGCATAGCTCGGGATTCTTCTACCATATTCCAAACTTCTACTTTGATTAAGTCCCAGAAGTGATGGTAAAAGTTAGAGGTGAAACCATCAAGTCTTGGAGCTTTCCCAGCTTTCAGTTGATTTGACGCCTCTTCTACCTCCATCAGGGTGACCGATCTTAACAAAAGTTGATTATGCTCCTCTGTTATAATTCTGGGAATATGCTGAAGTATTTTCTTTATTGTAGGTTGTCTATCTGTAGGCGGCTCTTTATGTACTATTTTGAAGTGATTAGTGATATTTTTCTCAATATCTTCATGTTTCTTCATTCTGTCTCCCTGTGGATTTTGAATATGCGAGATGGTATTATTCATTCTTCTTTGGATAGTTGTGCAATGAAAGAATTTGGTATTTCTTTCACCTTCTTTTAGCCATATGACTCTTGACTTTTGTTTCCAGAGCAGTTCCTCTTGTTTCCTTCTTTCTTCCAACTATGTTAGTAGAACTTGTTCTTGACTTGCTAGTTCCTCTGTTCTGCCTCCTGTAATAATCTTATGTTGTAGCTCTTTAATACTTTGCTCGAGGACTTTTTGCTCTTGAAATATATTGCCGAATGTAGTGTAATTCCAGGTCTTGATTTTCCTTTTGATGTGCTTCAGTCTCTGCTAGAATTTATACATAGTTGAGCCACCATTGGGAATGAAGCTCTTCCATGCAGATTTGACCATATTTTTGAACTTAGGGTGAGTGAGCCAAAAAGCTTCAAATTTAAATGGTTTATTGTTTGAATTTCCAGGATTCTTCCATTGCAAGGAAATAGGCCAATGATCCAAGCTGGAAATGGGGAGTATGGAGGCGCATATATCACCATTTAGATGAACAAAGTTATCTAAGATTAGACATCTATCCAATCTAGAGGAGATTTGTTGAGAGCCCATCCATTATTATTCCATGTGTAAGTACCATTATCAAATGGTAAGTCAATTAGCTAGTTATTTTGAATGTATTCTTTGAAGCTATTGCTTTCATTTTCCAGCTTCCTTCTACCTCCGAGTTTTTCCTCCAGCCGAGTGATCATGTTGAAATCACTGCATGTGATATAAAGTGGATAAGTCATTGTAGAATTGAGAATTTCCAACTTTTTTAGCGACGTATTATTTTGCATTGTATCTTGAGGGAAGTATACATTGGTTAAGTGGCCATGTATGTTGGTTCCAATGAGGTGGAAAGTTGCTTGTATAAAATGGTGTGAAGCATGGAAATCTGTTAGGGAGATGTGCTGAGTATTCCATGCTATGGTAAGCCCTCCTAAAGTCCCTATTGCATCTACTGTAACAGTCTGACATCCTGCCCATGCTTTGGATAATATGGAAGTTAAAGTACCAGTGTTACATTTTGTTTCCTGCATGAATACAATCTGTGGTTGTTCTTGCTGAATCATGTTCTTTATCATTCTTTATTTCCCAGGACCATTAAGTCCTCTGAAATTCCATGAGATGAGCTTCATGGTTGACCTGTAGGTAAGGAACGGTAGTATTTAGTCAACTTGGAGCATCTTCCGGATTCCACTAGCATTTCCCCAATAAGGATGGTGCGTTGTAGATCTGTCTTTCTCCCTCTCTTCTTCCCATCTTTGGTGATATGTTTCCCATCCCATTTACCTCCTTGTTGTATGCCCAGTGTGCTATGTTGATGCACCCTTGATAGTACTGCTTCCAGATTTTCAAGTTGCCTATTCGGTATTGTGTCGAACTCTTTCCTCTTGCAAGCTTGTTCTAGACTAAAAATGTTTATATCACCTAGATCAAAGCTTTCAGGTTCTTCTTCCATTAAGCTTTGTTGACTGTTGTCCTCCATGTGGGGTATTCACTAAAGAGGGTCTGTCAACAAATTATCAATGTCCATTACTTTATTGGACCAGAGGCCTTTGTGATGATCATGGTTGGGGATGGGTTGCGTGGTTGTTGCTTGTGGATCAAAGGTGTTAACTTTCGATGGTTGACTAGCTTCATTATGAATAGGTGTAGAAGAAAGTTTGGTGGATGGAGCAAAGGTTGTCTTTGCTATCGAGGGGGGATCTGATTCAGGCATATCTAGGTTTGACAAAATGTCAAAGCTATTTCTTGAGGATGGCACATCGGATGATGGAGTAGCATTTTTTGGTGTTGTAGGAGGTTTTTTGGTATGCTTCTTTCTACTGGCCACTTTAGTAAACCCTTCCAGATTAGACTTTCCCCCATTGTTTGTGGATTTAGGTGGAGCGTTTAAAGGACACTCACGAAATAGGTGTCCATGGGCATGGCACCTCCTGCATCTGAAAGGTACATGTTCGTAATCTATGGGTTGTATCCATTCAAATTCATCGTGAAGGAGACTTATTAAGTTCGTGAGCGCCTTGCCCAGTTTCATGTAAATGCAAATACAAGCATAGGAGGTGTACCGTCGAAGCTTTGTTTCCTCTATTGTCTTGATGAACTTGTCTAATCCATTACCAATGGCTTTAAGTGATTCTTCATCCCAGTATTCTAGCAGTAAGGAGTACATGTGGATCCAAACTGGCACCCAACTGAATTCTTCCTTATCTTGATTGAATCTTTCTACCCAGTCTCGTAGATATAGACCTGTTGCGTTAAAGAAATAGGGTCCTCCATCTAGGACACGATTTCTGTCTTCAAGGCAGTTAAAGATGGTTGTGAAGAAGCCTTTGGGGCCTAGCTGTAGGGTAACATGTCCTTTGGGCTTCCACTTTGAGGTAATCCAACCTTGCAGAGCTTTTTCAGTTGGCCAATAGCATATAAATTTGCCTATCAATGCATGGTCTTTCATGTATTGTATTTGTGCATTGATTTTGTGACTGGGGAGCTCAATCTTGGGTCATTTTGTTGAAATGGGCTTACAAGTGGACGACAATGCCTTCTTTAGTTGCTCAGATGCTGTAGTGTTATTTCCTATTTCTTTTTCCAGATCCGTTTGGGCGTTCTTCTCCTGTTACTGCACAGGCCATACCATTGGCTTCTCTGCATTCTCATTTGAAATCTTCTCAATTCCGCCTTTAAGTGGTTGGTCTCCATTGTTGTCGTTTTTGGGGGGAGGCACTAATGCCTCCCCCATCAGAGTGTTCATCGATTTTAGCTACCAGATGCACCAAACTTGCACTAGCAGCAGAACTACTTGGACCTGAGAGGCTGCTCGCTCTGTCTCTACGTCGTGTAAGGGTTTGTCAAAAACCCTACTCCGCCATTTTCCTTCCAGCTCTCCACCAGAGAATCGTTTTTACCAAGTGCATTTGATTTTTGGTATCAAGTGTCTAGTAAGTGTTAAGAAGATACAATTCTTACATTTAAATTTTTTTAGAGTGCTGAGATTGAAAAATGGATTGTGTTTAAAGAGATTTGAAATATGTGATTGTAATATTTTATAATTGTTAGCTATTTAAATTATACTTTTAAATGTATAAATAAATTCAACCATTTTTTAGTGTTATATTTCAACAAATTTTACTATGTGGCTTAAATATATAATTCTAACAATTTTTTACAACATTTCAAACAAAAATGACTTAAAAATATAACTTAAAAATCACAAAATGTAGAATAGTGAAAATGTTTGAAATATTTTGATGCAAAAGCATTCAACTCAACAATATCATTGTATTTTAGTAGACATAGGGGGCCTTGTATTTTAAAGCACTTGGTTTCCTAAGTGTTGAATTAATGTAATTACTTAAGTTTTGAGCGATTTTAATGAAAATAGGATTTAATTAAGAATTGTGAGACATATTTGGAAATGTTCTCGAATGTAGGCAAATATGAGAGAATTAGGATAGCTGAGAGATTGAGAGATTTGAGAATTAATTGCAAATCTTAGATTAGGAGTTAGTTCATGATTTTGTGGATTAGAGAGTATCCTTAGAGATAAAGAAGAGATTTTAGGGTTTTGTTGAGAAGTTTATGGATCTAAACCAAGAATTGGTTATAGAATCCTTTTGTATAAATGTAAGCCTAAAAGGCATAGTCAGGGGTTAGCTGGTTAGCTAGTTAGTTAGGAGTTAGAGTGTGAAGAGTTTGATTGTAAGCCAACTAGTAGACTGTGAAATAGAGGCCACTGGTATTGGAAATCAGGCCGTAGAGAAGAAACTGTGTAAATATATATTTATTAATACAAACAACTCGATTCTGAGTTTATGTGTGTGTATGGAGTAATTTAGTTATAATCTGTGTGTGAACTAGAGTAGTTCTATGTAACAGAAGTTGCATGTGCAGAACCAGAGGTGAAATACAGCGAAGAGTGACAGAGAAGTATTACAGCTTTGTACACACCAACAATGCAAGATGAAGCCTTTAATGTTACGGTGGAGATGAAGGAAGTATAAAGGTGCGAGCAGAGTTAAGGAGGAAGATGTGAGCAGAACAGCTGAAGGCTAGAACCTGGAAGAAACCTGAAACCACATGAACACTAAGAAATGGGATAAACATGAAGTAAGTAGAAAGGAACAAGAACCATCAAATCATTTAGATCAACAAGTATTAATGACGGAAGAAGAATAGCGGGGATAGGAGAGGGAGGAAGTTCTTGATCGAGGTTGAAGGCCCACAATCGACCTTAGCTGTCAATCACAAGTTCAAATGTTTGTGTCAAAGTCAACAACGGGGTTGGCCCTGTTATTAAACCGTGTGTTAATGGGAGCTTGTGAGCCATAGGTTCTAATGGCTACTATTATCTGATGGATATCGAGTTAAAAAATGAGTGGACGTTAATCTAAGTACCAGACCCAAACTTTTATAGGTCGAGTGCTGATAATTCATATCGGCTTTGTGAAGGTGATTAAGTGTCGTGCAAGTTTCTTGTGCGATATCGTTAATGATCATTAGATCAAGTGTGTCTTGATCAATCGGTGGAGTATGGCGATCATATTGTTTTGGTGATCGGGACAAGTGATGATCGTTAGATCTAGAGAGAGAAGATCAACGATGGAGAGTGAAAGTCAACGTGGGACAGAACTGTTGTTCAATTGGAGAATTGTTATTCAATCGGCAAAGTGTTGTTTTTAATTACAGAATTGTTGTTCAATCAGCAAAGTGTTGTTCAATTGGTGAATTTTTGTTCAATTGGTGAAGTGGTGTTCAATTACGGATTGTTGTTCAAGCGGCGAAGTGTTGTTCAATTACGGATTGCTATTCAATTGCAAGTGTTGTTCAATTGTTGTTCAATAGGGGGTTGTTCAATTGTTGTTTAATTACAAGTGTTGTTCAATCACTGTTCAATCCTGCGTCATCTTGCATCATTTTTAGGTAAGCTTCGAGAAATGTGCCAAAGCCGTGGAAAAAGTGGAAAGGTAAAGTTAAAAGCAATTTATGTATATTTCTATAATAAAGCGGATTAAGGGCAATTAACCATAGTATGATTAATGTTGAGTAAATCCGATACCGGAGTAAGAGAGTATGGTTAATGTGTGCGGCTTTAAGAACTAACAAAAGTTTATGAGGTTGAACAAGATTCCGCTAGAGAGGTTAATTAGGGATTATATTGTTGAATAGTCTTCAAAACATTTCCGCATGAAACATTATTAAGGGGCCTTAAAACGAAATTCATGAAGGGTTGACTAGGCAGGTCATTGAACTTCCCGGGATGAATGAAATTATGCATTTTATATGCATACTGTGGGTATTGTTGGCTTAGCCGGCATCATTTTGGTATCAGAGCAGAATTGTGGTTGAGACATTTGGTAAAGCAGCACAAAGAAATCCTATGTGAAAATTTAGAATAGAGTTATGTGTTAAGATGTGTATCTAGGAAAGAAGAGATCAATTTCTAATCTGACAAATAGTAGGCACACAGAGATAAAGTATAGTAGAATATTAGAGAACTTGTAGATACAAGGAAACAAAGAACAATCCATTCAAAGTGCAGGTGAATGGTAGAACTAGATCGTGAAGAGGTATTGTTGCAGCTCACAAAGGCAATTCCATAGAGGATGTGGGTAGAATTGCTAAGGGATAAAAGAAGCGGGTAAAAGTTTCTGAATGAAAGCGAAATGTGGCAGAACCTTGAGGAATTTCAATAGAGGTTGGATAAAGGGGACAATTGTGTTCTTAGAAGATGCAAAATGAGTTGAAGCCTAGAAGGAGCAGAGAGAAGTGCTCAAAGGAGGTTCCAGAGATAGCGAACCAAGAGCTTGCTAAAATACCAAGTACAGAGGAAAGCTTGGTGAGGTAAGTGGCAGCAGGTAGGACTTGTTGTTGCAGAGGATTTAATGCAGGTCATAGTGAATGAGTGAGGAACTCGTAGAGATAGAGAAGGAGATGACTACTGATAGTCATGATGGAGGTTCTGAAGGAAACCACAGTAGAAGAAAAGTGAAGAAGGAGAATGCCAAGGCAAATGGAAAGAGGATGAGTCAAGCGGAGTTTGACAAGCAGATGGCTGCGATAAGAGAAGAGCCCGATGTGTTAAAAATGCTATTAGAGGAAAGCCAAAGACTAGGTTTGGTGTTAAAGGAGAAGCCAATGGAGTGGCATAAGTTACAGAGAAGTCTACGACAGGAGTAAGTAAAGTGGCTGATGGAAAAACTCAGAGAAGCTGAGTTGGAAATGGAAGTGTCCATTTGTGAACCAGATCAGGGTGAAGTTCTGGGTGAAGATGAAGATGAATATTGAAACTTCAAGTGAGACCAAAGGGTCACATGATTTTAAAACTGATAATATGTGTAGGCTTGTAGAAGAAACATGCGAAGAAGGAAAATTTTCCGATATTGATGTAAAGGAGGAAGAAGATAGACAGAATCTAAATTATGTTTTGAAAGAAGAAGTAGAGAAGGATATCAAGCAATCAAGTGACGAACTTGATGAGATTGAAGAGAAGACCATTGAAATATTTTTGAGTCATGTAGAGGACTTGGAACAAAAAGAAGACTTGGTGATTGAATCATCAAATGAGATCATGAGGTCTTATGGTTTTACAATTGACAAGTTGTGTGTGAATGCAGGTATTGTAGAAGACAAACCATCTTATGGAATTGTCTTGAATGAAGTTGAAATTTGCCAAGTAAAGTATGATGATGACTGTCTTTCAAATGAAGATCAAGTTGAGTTATTATAGTAGAAGAAGTTCATAAATTCCTTGCTTAGTGGAAGAAATATCTTCAGTGGAGATGAGACAGTTATGTATTATAATAAGGAATTTTCTATTGATGAGGACAAAGAGGAATTGATTTCCTTAAATGGCCAAAGGGAGCGTGATGGACAGACATCTAAAACTATCACAGAGATTGAGGATCAAAATTTTATTCTAATCAAGAATGAAGTAGTTTCAACAAGAAGTTATACTTGTGACAAAGAAGAAGATAGTGAGGACTATAAAGAGCTTTTAGGAGAAATTCCAAGTGAGATGGAAAATTTATGGCATGAGTTAAGTCTTTTGGAGAAAAGGCTAGAAAACCAAAATGTAAGTGTTCGGGTTGTAAAATCAGAACTGAATGAGAATGAAGAAGTTTACTACAGCGGACAAGGACAGGAATACATTATTAAAACAGATGGTGTGGGGGAGAGACTAGCTGATAGTCTCGAGAATTCTGTTGAGAATTCAAATCAGCATACTGAAGTGCTGACAGATGAGGAAGAACCAGAGTAGCATACTAATGTGTTTCCAAAGGAAGAAAAGGCACAAAAGTCTTATGATTCTTATTTTAATAATTACTTGGTGAGTGCAGGTTTAGTTGCAGATGCTGGAGAAAATTTGGCACAGATGAGCAGCTAAATAAAAATGAAAGAGGAAGATTTTGTGGAAGTATTGAATCCATGGAACAAAAATTTTAAATTATTGGAGAGAATCTTGGAAAGTTCGGATTCAATACAAAAAGATATGATCATGAAAGAGTGTAAGGATGAAAGGGAGGCAGAACCACTAAAAGTAGTAGAACAAGTAAGAATGAGAGAACAAGTAAAAACAAGTGAAGAATAGAAGTTTGAAGAGTTAGTAGATAGCAGCAACAACCTGAAACAAAGAGAAAGAGGTGACAATAAGTGGTAAATTATGGACCAACCCAAGGATGTGCTGAAAATGGAAATTGAAAAATTATGGCAGTTGATGATGAAACAGTCCATATGAAGAAGATTGATAGCAGTAGGAAGGATGATCAATAAAAACTTGAAACTAATTGAAAAGGAGAGAGAAAATAAAATAGAAGATAGTAGACCTACAATAGCAGCAAAGACGCAGAGCATTCAAACAACCATAAACTAAAGTTTGGGATCTTGGAGGTTTTCTATCAACATATGAAAACACATGATCAGGAGATCATGAACATTTTCTACTTTGGGAGTTTGATGCAGGAGCATTCAGCTCAACAATATCATTGTATTTTAGTAGACATAGGGGTCTTGTATTTTAAGGCATTTGGTTTCCTAAGCGTTGAATTAATGTAATTACTTAGATTTTGAGTGACTTTAATGAAAATAGGATGTAATTAAGAATTGTGAGACATATTTGGAAATGTTCTCAAATGTAGGAGAATATGAGAGAACTAGGATAGTTGAGAGATTGAGAGATTTGAGAATTAATTGCAAATCTTATATTAGGAGTTAGTTCATGATTTTGTGGATTAGAGAGGATCCTTAGAGATAAGGAAGAGATTTTAGGGTTTTGTTGAGAAGTTTATGGATTTAAACCAGGAATTGGTTGTAGAATCCTTTTGTATAAATGTAAGCCTAAAAGGCATAGACAAGGGTTAGTTGGTTATCTAGTTAATTAGGAGTTATAGTGTGAAGAATTTGATTGTAAGCCTATGATTTGATTGTGAAACAGAGGCCATTGATATTGGAAATCGAATCGTAGAGAAGAAACTATGTAAATATCTGTTTACTAATACAAACAACTCGATTCTTAGTTTATGTGTGTGTATGGAGTAATTTAGTTATAATATGTGTGTGAACTAGAGTAGTTCTATATAACAAAAGTTGCATGTGCAGAACCAGAGGCGAAATACAGTGAAGAGTGATAGAGAGGTGTTACAGCTTTGTACACACCAACAATACAGGAGGAAGCCTTTAATGTTATAGTGGAGATGAAGGAAGTATAAAGGCATGAGTGGAGTTAAGGAGGAAGATGTGAGAAAAATAGCTAAAGATTAGAACCTAGAAGAAACCTGAAACCACAGGAACACTAAGAAACTGACTAAATGTGAAGTAGGCAGAAAGGAACAAGAACCGTCGGATCATTTAGATTAATGGGTATTAACAGCGGAAGAAGAATAGCGGGGATAAGAGAGAGAGGAAGTTCTTGATCGAGGTTGAAGGCCTGCAATTGACCTTAGTCATCGATTGCAAGTTCAAACGTTTGTGTCGAAGTCAACAGCAGGGTTGACCCTGTTATTAAACCGTGTGTTAATGGGAGTCCCGCGAACCAAGGTTCTAATGGCTACTGTTATCCAATGGATATCGGGCTAAAAAATGAGTGGACAATAATCTAAGTACTGGACCCAAACTTTTATAGGCCGAGTGTTGATAATTCATATCGGCTCCATGAGGGTGATCAAGTGTCATGCAAGTTTCTCATGTGATATTGTTAATGACCATTAGATCAAGCATGTCTTGATCAATTGGTGGAGGATGGCGATCAGATTGTTTTGGTGATCGGGACAAGTGATGACCATTAGATCTAAAGAGAGAAGATCAATGGCAAATAGTGAAAGTCAACGTGGGACAGAACTACTGTTCAATTGGCGAATTGTTGTTCAATCAGCAAAGTGTTGTTCAATTACGAAATTGTTGTTCAATCGGTGAAGTGTTGTTCAATTGGCGAATTGTTGTTCAATCGGCGAAGTGTTGTTCAATTACAGATTGTTGTTCAATCGACAAAGTGTTGTTCAATTACGGATTGTTGTTCAATTGCAAGTGTTGTTCAATTGTTGTTCAATCCTACGTCATCTTGTCATTTTTAGGTGAGCCTCAGGAAATGTGCCAAAGTCGTGGAAAAAGTGGAAAGGTAAAGTTAAAAGTGATTTATGTATATTTCTATAATAAAGTAGATTAAGGGCAATTAACCATAGTATGATTAGTGTTGAGTAAATCTGAGACCAAAGTAAGAGAGCATGGTTAATGTGTGCGGCTTTAAGAATTAACAAAAGTTTATGAGGTTGAACAAGATTCCACTGGAGAGGTTAATTAAGGATTAGACTATTGAATAGTTTTCGAAACATTTCTGTATGAAACATTATTAAGGGGCCTTAAAATGAAATTCACGAAGGGTTGACTAGGCAAGTCATTTAAGTTCCTGGGATGAATGAAATTATGCATTTTATATGCATAGTGTGAGTATTGTTGGCTTAGCCGACATCATATTTTAACATCTAAACTTCTTCTTTTTCCAATATCTTTATATTTAGACTGAAATATATTATTTATATCTTATATTTTTCATATTAATTTGTTTTATTCATATATTATAAATACACATTAATATCATTAATATTATCTAATTATGCATATTGAAATATTTTATGCAATATTTTACTTATAATCTATATTAAATTTTATTACTATTATTTAAATATTACATAG
>APFE031001647.1:12494-41259 GCA_000404065.3 Pinus taeda | reverse complement strand
AACTCTTATCCATCGTTACTACACTATTCAAAGTTAATGTGGAATCCATATAGGTACACCAACAGTCAATATTAAACATTGTCTTTCACAATTTTTGGTTTATTTTATCTCATTGTGTTACATTATAATGAGAGTTTTAAAACATGTATAACAACGATCATAACATCATTATTTTTTCTTCATAATTAATTTTCTTGTTATCAATGTCAAATTATTATATTTACTATTATAATTAAATTAAAAAAATCGTATTTCATTTTGATAAATATATGATTATACTTTTTTGTAAATACACTATTATATTCAGTTTTATTTATAGTTTTTTATTATGTTTTAGTCAAATATTTAATGATTTTTTAATTAGATTATTTTTAGATTTAAATCAAGTCATATATAATATTTGTTATCAAATTTAAAATTGACAATTTTATAAAGCTTTTTTTTTAATTGGTTACTGTATTAATATTAAATTATTATTAAATTTAGTTGGAGAAATGGATTGAATTTTTATTTATATAATAATATATATACTCTTTGACATTCTAGTAATTTGAAGGATTAAAAGAAGGAAAATTTTGATTTTTTGATCTAGATTGTATCATTATATTGTTTGTCATTTATTTCGATGCTTTCAAACTGAAAAAAGTGGAGGAATCAACTCACACTACCATTTTTTGGGACCTAGTTTGACAAATTAGGGTTCAAGAGTAGTTTGAGACATTAAACAGTGTTTTCTTAAGGGTAAAAAATTTCCACTTTAGTGCAATGCTTTTTTATTTCTATTCCACATATAGATACCTTTACAATAACTCAAGAATTGCCTCAATCAGATTTCGTATGCAAAAATTATCCCACTCGGAAGTTGACCTTCCTATTTTGACCCCCATAATTTGAGAGGATGTCATGTCAACCCCTATTACTCAAGAAAAATGGGTTAGCCATGTGATTATGATGAAGAAGGCTCTAGAAGAGTCAATATTCTAACTCTAATTAAGAGTTGAAGGAGTCAAACCTAACCACCAGTAGGCTATTAGGTTGTATTAAAATTATGCCACTAAGAGGAAAATTGATTTCATTCTTTTTTAGTGCATTTTGTTTAATAGACAAGAAGAGTAGATGAGAGGTTTTGCACTGTATTAGCCCATGGACAATTAAACATAGGGATTCAATTCCCTTTAGATTTTTGGATCTGTAAATTATTTTTCATTGCATATGCATGAAAATTATAATTATGCAGAAAATAGAGAACAATGAAATAAAAACTCAAAAATCACATTTGGCACAAGATATATCATTGGAAACCCTTCTAGGAGAAAACCAACTAGAAGGTGAGTTCACTCTACTCGCTTTCTTTGAATAGAAAATGGCTACGAGTATAAAGAAGTAAAGCCAATGGCCCATGGGCTACTACAATGCACAAATCATATGTGTGTACTCTTTCACTATTCCTCTCAGTTGCTCTACTTGTCTATGGAACAAAATGCACTAAAAAAGAATGGGATATGTTTTCCTCTTAGTTGCCCAATTGTAATATAGCTTAATAGCCTACTAGTGCTTAGGTTTTCTCCTTCAACTATTAACTATAGCTACAATATTGACTCTTCTAGAGTCTTCTTCACCATGATCATGTGGCTAGCCCCTTTTCCTTAAGCAATGGGTGTTGACGTGGCATCCTTTCAAATTATGGTAGTTGAAATAGGAAGGTCAAGTTTTGAGTGGCATAACTTTTGCACACTAACTCTGATTGAGGTCATCATTATGCCACTAGAAATTTCTTTATGTGTAGAATAGGGAAAAAAGGGTGTTCAATTAGAGAAAAAAGGTTTCAAACTACTCCCAAAAGGTTTCAAACTCTAATTTGCCAAATTGGGTCCTGTCGATAAAAATGGTCATATGAGTTGATTCCTCCACTTTTTCCACTCCAAATGCATTAAGATGGATGAAAAACAATACAAGTATCTAAATTTGGATCATGCCTCCCCATTTTGGACAAATTTTAGTCCCTAAAAGCTTCTACTAAATGAGGTAAGTAAAATTTTCCTCCACCATCTCTTGAGTGTACCATTTAGCTTTGCTTGGAAGTTGTCCTTTCAGCCCAATCTTCCAAAGGTCATGTTGGTCGTGTCTCATAGCTCTGGACCTCTTCTACACAATTGTATCTTCTATCAACTTTGATTAAGTTTCTGGTGCCAAATCCTCTACAAAAGGTAGGACCTGTTCCTCTTCATGTTCTAGCATGGAAGGCTCACATAGTTTCAATTTTTTACATTCACCACTAAGTAAATGCACATGTATAGGGGTAGAATAAGTCTATAAGCCTTATCTCCCACCTTTTATAGTATTTCAAAGGGACCATATCACAGGGCCTTGATTTCCCTTCCAAGGCCTTGTAGCATCTCCTTGTTCAACTGTAACCATACTATGTCTCCCACCTTGAACAAATTCGTTGTTCTATGTTAATCATGCCTAACATTATATGTTTCGTATGCTTTTTATAGTGTCTCTTGTACCTATATATGGATATGCCTAATCTTCTAAAAAAAATAAAGCATCAATCCTTCCCTTATAATATCCTCCCTCACTCGTCCTTGTGTCCCATATGTAATATCCAAAGGTGAAGGTGGAAAATATAACAAACAAATTTCAAATGGGGACTAGTTAGTAGTAGAAGTGTAGATTGTTATGTTATAAGGGTGTTGTATATATACCATATTTTCATCCCATGTCTTCAAATTCTTTTTATTTTAACCCCTCAAAAGATGCACTAAAGTCTTGTTAACTACTTATGTATGCCCATTTTTTTGTGGATGGAAAGGTGTAGACCTCTTTAATTTCATGTCCATCTTCTCCCACATTGTAGTCCAAAATGCATTAAGAAATATTGTGTCATTTTCTAAAACAATGTTCCTCAGTATCCCCAAGTGCACCTAGACCTATCCAAAGAACATTTTTTTTTGCTTCTTTCGTACTGATGGTCTTGTTACAGGGCATCATAACACACATCTTTCTAAACATGTCAACTACCACAAATAGGTAGTAATTTCCCTTCCTTGTTTTTGGTAAACTCCCTCAAAGTAAATGGAAATGCTTTCCCAAGAACAAGTGTGTACATGTAAGAGATGATATAGAT
Source organism: Pinus taeda (assembly GCA_000404065.3). Lineage (NCBI taxonomy): Eukaryota > Viridiplantae > Streptophyta > Pinopsida > Pinales > Pinaceae > Pinus > Pinus taeda. The sequence goes on along the minus strand of APFE031001647.1, from coordinate 38,129 downwards.
TATGTTTCCTATTACTAGGCTTGTTGGTACAACAAAGCATGCATCCTCTTATAAACCTAACTACCTTCTCCTACATCTTAGGACAATACACATACCTCTACAAGTTGGCCATTGTCTTCCCTACGCCATAGTTCCCTTCCACCTTGGAGGTGTGAGACTCTCTAACAAGCTACAATCACTCAACTTTAGGAATAGATAATGTATCCAGCCTATAGAGCAACCCATCCTAGAGATGAAAGTCAATAGTGTTGTCACCATAGTGCACATGAATCCGACTTTACAATTGTTGAAACACCTCATGTAAGTCATCATCCTCTAAATATGCCTCTTTGTATGCATCAAGGGTGAATGGATTCATGTGCATTAGAGTTCCCAAAGTTGTGATTTTTTCTATGGGTGTCATTGAAAACATTTCATACAACTTATTTATGCTACCCTTCTTATACTTGGTGTGTTGTAGCTTACTTTGGACCTGCAGTGGCTATTGATATGTTTGTATTTCTATCTCCTTTCCCATCAGATAGTGTTTCCACTTCTTCATAGCTTACAACATGTCATAGAGATCCTTATCATAGGTAGGGAAGTTAAGAAATACCCCCTGAAATACTTCATAAGGGTAGTATACATGCCACCTTCACTATCAATATTGCTCCCACAGCATACCCACTCCCATCTATTTCCACTTCGAAGGGATTTTTCAAGTTCGATAATGACAAAACTAATGTCTAATTGACCTTCTTCTTTAACTCCTCAAAGGGCCTATGTTGACTCTTTCCCCACTAGAAGCTCTTTTCACTTGTTGTTATGGCATGGAGTGGTGTTGTTACTACTAAAAATGAGGCTATGAATTTCCTTAGGTACTATGCTACCCAAGTGAAACTCTTTACCTCAAAAACACTAGTACGAATTAACCATTTCATGATGGTATCCATCTTGGTAGGATCTATCTTCATATTTCCACCTATCACATACCCAAAATACTCCAAACACCACTATGAAAACTCACACTTCTTAATATTTTCTATCAATTGATGCTTCTTCAACATCTCTAAAACCCATATCAAGCATGAGATATGCTTCTCCTAAGTAGCACTATATACTAGTATATCATCCAAAGAAACAATAACAAATGAATCTATAAAATGGCACTATATATCATTCATTAACCTCATAAATGTAGTTGATGCATTGCATAGGCCAAATGGCATGAATAACCACTCATAAAAAACTTTCCTGGTTTTAAAGATGGTATTCTAGGTATATTATTCTTTGAATCAAACACGGTAATATCCATACTTTAATCTAGCTTGGTGAAGTATTTCACTTGCTACAACTAATCCAATAGATCATTTATCTTGGGTGGGGGTACATGTTTTTAAGTGTAATTTTGTTCAACACCCTATAATGTGTACACATTCACCAAGTCCCATCTTTCTTTGGTGTAATGATGATCAGGTGATCCACATGGTGAAGCACTCAATCGAATGAAACCCTATTGTAATAGCTTTTCCAACTTTTTCTTTGCCTCACTCTCTCTTATAACAAACTCCCTCTGCAACCCAATGTTTTGTAATGGGTATTCCAATAATATGTGGATCTCATGCTCCACTTCACTCATGTGTGTTAGTCTTTTAGGCTCCTGGAACACATCCATGTATGCTTGTAGAAGCTATTTCAATTTATTTATTTTTGTCTTTTAGTACAACCCTCTAAGGATTCGTTTTCTCTCACTGACTATTTTATAGATTGATTTTCTGTTAAAAACAATAAAACATACTTCTTTATAGAATTAGCCAATTTGTTGGCTTGGTTGGCACTTACCAATGAAATTTTTTACTTACCTTTGTGCACATTCATGGTGAATTATTTTCCATCCTTAAGGAGTTGCACTACTTGGCTCTCCACATGAAGATTATATAGCACATGTACATGTAGGGACTTCCGAAAATCACTCTGTGACAGTGCTTGCACAACCCTTTCCTATTGTAGTGATAATTGTGATTTCCACACCAACGTTGAGAGAGCCACCGTAGGTCGAACCTCTAATTAAATATCTAACAATGACCCATGACCCATGACAATGAACCTCTAATTAAATATTCTCACCTGTTTGAAAAAACATGACCCATACTCAGCTAAAATAATGTTGTAATTACTTAGAGAAAATAAAAACTATCATCTGACAAGTTTAATGTGATGTGATTTAGGCATAACTAAGTTGGTAGAGCCAATGAAAGCCATTACATGATTAGACTGGAGCTGTGGAAGGGAATGTAGTTCCCATTACCCTTTTTCCTCTTGCAAATCAAAGAGACAACTATCAAGGGAGACAAAACTTGGGAGAAGCCAAGGCATGGTCTCTGAGGTCCAAAGGGGCACTATCAAGGAGACACACAATGAAGAATAAGGTGATTCTCTTTGTCTCTCTCTAAAATATATATATATATATATATATATATATATATATATATATATATATATATATATATATATATGAGGAGGTGATAAAAGGGATATATACATCCTCACAGTGGACACATAAGGGAGATATCATACAACTTCTCACCTATGTTGGTTCAGTTTAGCCTTTATATTTTCTTGGTAGCCCTATTTTCTAGAAAGAACAAAGTAAATTCAAAGCAGATTGTTAGGCATTATGCAACAATATAGCTTAACATGGTAGCACTCGATTTTACCTTGAGTTTGTACCTTACGATCTTGGGTCATGTCCTTTTTGGCTATCTTTAAAACCATTGAGCCCTTGTATAAGAGTATGAGGCCTATGTGAAGCTAAGTGAATGAATGGACCACTAAGTGCTTGTTGTTGAGTTGATGAACCACCTAAATAGTGGACTCCATCTCCATTGGTGTGAAATTATCCCTTATGAAAGCATCCCCTAAGATTCTAAATCCAGCTCGAGTGTGGTTAGCTACAAGAGATATTTCAGTGTAGCTAGCCTATGGTTGGGTGGAGAGTGGAAGTCACTCCTTTAGTTGTTTCTAATCTAACACATTTAGATAAGTAGAATAATTTAAGCGCCTTTCATTTGTGGATGATAAGTTATGCTTAATGGGATAACAAGTTGGTATATTCTTCTATATAATTCATGAATGAATGCTTAACTCTCTATGTATCCATGGTTGACAACTACCTGGGACGTTCATGGCTTTATGCATATGTAGTGTTATTAATTCTATTGTATAGATCATCACTTACAAGTTATGTCATAAGTTGAGTGATACATGAATGTTTGGATTGTGTTGTCCAATATTTTTTTTATGGTTGATATGTTAACAATGTGTAATGTTCTCTTCACTTGGTTGGTATTCCTAAGGGATGGAATAGGATGTGCGCACAACATACTTATGTTGTTTTACCAAAAGATATATAATTCCTCACACAATATTATCGTCCTTGAACACTTGGATTATGGAGTTTGTTTTCCTATTCATGAACTGCATATAACTTCCATGTTCTACATTGAATGAACACCTAGGTTGTGCTGATAATTTCTTAGACCATAAATAATGTGGTAGAATATAGTGTTGAATCTTTAGAGATAATATATTGTTTGATGATTGGACCATAATTCTCTTTGAGCATGCATATAGTTATGTGTATTTCATAATCGTTCAATTGAATGTCTTTGAACATTGTATACTAACTTTAACTTGCAAAGGGTTAGGAGAGTTGGATTACCTATAGGCCTTCTCGTACAACTTGCAATTTGTGTGGACTTGGATTTTGATACTATGTTCTCTCTCTTAAATTCTGAAGGAGTAATGAGGACCCCTCTTCATTACTGACTATGTCAAGGCACTGTGAGGACCATGGTCCTGACCCTTGGATAAAGTATATCCGCAAATGGAAAATAGGATATCCCTTCTCATCATTTCCACTCACTAATATTCAAAGTCTAAGACTGCATCCCCAACCCATAATACCCCAATCCTTTGGAGTGTTAGATTGAAACAAGTAAAGAAGTGGGCAATGGACCCCAATCCTTTGGAGTGTTAGATTGAAACAAGTAAAGAAGTGGGCAATGGATCCCAACATCAAAAAATGCTAAGGGTGGGCCCATCAAACACTTGGCATTGAAGAAATTGATTAAATCACACAAAGATTGGGTTGATAGACCTTGAAGCCGATATGTGTCATGAGTGGGCCCATAAGGCTCTCAACCTTTAGGCCACCAAATTTGTAGAGAAGCAATGTGGAACACCACTCATTGCCAACATGGTAGTTAGCTTTGTATTGGGTGACAAGGATATGAGTCAGGCCAATCTGCCCAAGGTTCAAATTTGTGGAACCATATGGTCGAGCCACCACCTACCACCATAGAGTGGGTTATTATGAACTAAAGGGGTGATGCCAATGATGAAAGGGATGGTATGGTCAAGGTTCTAGTGTGAGAACCCTCACCGTTTCCTATTACCTGTTTTTTATCATTGGTTAGTTGCCACATGTGGTGGGCAGGAACACATTAGAGAACTACTTCAGTGTGACATGGAAGGTAACTATGGGTCCCACAGTGGTAGCATGACAATGCCAAGTGGATTAGGTTGAGACCACGTCATAGTCATGTTTTTCTATAGAAATGACATGGCCCTTCTTAATGGACCAACCTTTGAATGTGCATAACTTTTGATCCATGATGAGATCAAAGTTATATGCTCTGAATATGGCCAACCTTACATTGGGTGTGATCTCTATTAATGAGTGTGCCTATCTAAATGATGCAAATTAAAGGTGTTCATATCAATGGTTCATGTTGATCTCAGAACCCCCCCGGTTCACCGAAAGGGGGGGGGGGGGTGTCTGACATGGGGTTTCCCAAAATGGGTCCCTCATTAAAAGGAGTGCTAATCTCGAGAAGTACGAGTGGACTTTTGGATTGACCAATGGTCCCTATTCACCCCAGGCCCCCCCTTAGTCTACTAGGCATTAGCAGGGGGGATCCAAAAATAGATATTGTTCATCCATGAAACTGCCTGGATTTGGGTTGTGGTAACATCATGTAATCCAATGTAGAGAAAACTTCCATGCACATGGAACCACACAAGTAAATGTGGGGTTACATGGGTTTACTTCTGGTGGACATGGTAGAGCCACGTGGACTGCATGCGCATGTCATGTGGCACTATGTGATTGACCAAAATTTATTTGGGCATAACTCTCAATCTAGGAATATGAGTGCGATGAAACTTATATCACTAGAAAGATCTCAATGAGTTGGGCACAGTGAAAATATCATATTTTAATTCTACAAAATTTGAAAAAGGAGCATTTTCATAACCACGTATTTATGAAACATTGTGGAGGTCAAATTAATTTATAAGTAGCACCTATCGCATCCCAAGTTAGTACAAGGGGGCGGGAGAGAGTGTTACAAAGTGGTATCAAAGCTGAGTTTCAAAACTCACAATGAGTGGTACTTAAAAGAGATTATTCATTATGATATATATATATATATATATGTTATCGTTAAACATGTAGATGTCATGGTTACTAACCTTGGTAAAATATTGATTTCAAACCTAATGTTGATATGGTTACGAACATGTCAATATATCCTTTTTATTTCTCGGAATATGTGATTGACATTTGGCAGATCAACATGCTTTAGATTAGCATGCTTAGTATTGGCATGACAAGGTATATTCCTACTGAATATTCCTTTAGCATATTCTTTGGAATATTCTTAAAGCTTGATGGAATCACTTTATTGGTCCACGTGTTTTGTTTGGGGCCAATGAGGAGGTGATATGTGGCTAAGCCTGAAGCCACCATGTGTCCTCCTTGTGGCATGGAAATATTTGTTATGGCTGACAGGGCAGAGACCGAGCTCGACCCCACGACCTCCCATCGCATAGACCAACCAATTTACCACTACGCCCGCATTGTGTAACTTAACATGTAATGGGGGTGGGTCCTTGTTATAGTTTAATGTCACATGGTATGGGGGGGTTAGCGGACTTAACCACCCACCATGTGAACACTTGAGCATCGTTTAATGTGACCTCCAATGATCACTACCAATGTTGACCTCTAATGATGACCACCAACGGATCTGCATGTGAACGCTCCTACAAAAATTTAATGTGACCGCCAGAGGGAGGGGGCCAGTGCTGGGGACTAAGGAGCATGGTGCCCCACATGACCATTATTTTGGTTTTAGGCCTCGGCAGAAAAATTAACGGTCTTAAAAATGCGCCTAAAAATAGGCAAAAATGTCACTCCGGTAGAGCGCTTGGTGGGCAAAATTGTAGGATGATGTCAAATTTTGGGGAAAATGTAGAGTGAATAGTGGGAAAACTATGAGAGGTCATAACTCCTCTAGTTTGCAACAAAATTGGATGATGAAAGAGGCTAGGTAGCCATTTTTGGACATTCTAGACTCATTGGAGCAGGTTTTAGAATAATTTGAGCATTGTAAACACATATTTTTACACCTTTGAGCATAATAGAGAGGCCACAACCATTGGAAGTTGGACCAAGGAGATGTAGCCCAGGAGGGGTGAAATCCTTAATCATGTTCCTATTGTGATGTGTTTTTGGTGATGTTCTGTACATTTTTATGGGGTTTTTTTTTTTTGTCAGTCTCTTATTTATGTTAAAATTTCTCATAAAATTAACATAAAAACTCCTTTTACACTTGCAAAAATCATGAATACTTAAGCACATGAAAAACATTTTGTTTCTAGTATGAGGAGGATCTTAGCATAGTAATCTAATATTCTTAATTAGATCATTTTTGGTATCAGAGAACTAGGTTTTATTTATGTAAGAAGGATTTAACTCTTTGCAAGTTTATGTCATGCTTACAAGGCTAAAACTCAAAAGAGGAGAAGGGAAGCTGGTTGGAAGCCCTGAAGTTGGGTCAAGGGGAAGGAGGGAAAGGTTGCCACAATCTCCAACACCAGTTCATCCTCAAGTGGCAGTTGAAATTCTAGAGAACATGTCTCATGAAGTAGAACCTACAAACATGATAGAAGATGAGAAGGTCTTCAGAAATTCTTTCTTTGATATGACAGAGATGGTGAAGGTCCTCTATGAAGAGAGGAATACCAGGCTGCAAGGTGAAAGTTCCAAACCTCCCAAAGGAGAAGGTTCTTCATGAGGAGGTAATGGAAATGGAGACAAAACTCCACCCTCTCCACCATCTTATTCATCTTCTTCTTCACAAGCATCTTCACCCTCTTCCACTAACACAACCCTTACTCATACTCATTAACATACTTCAAAAGGAACTGGTAAATCACCTTTTTTAAAACTTGATGCTAAATTTGAGCTACCCATGTATAATGGTGAAGTTAATGCAGAAAAGCTTGATAATTGGATTCGTCAATTGGAGGTCTATTGCAGAATTCAAAATATTCAAGAGGATGACATAAAGATTTAGTTAGCTTCCTTGAGAATGGAGGGTGGAACACTAGTATGGAGGGAATCAAAGACACAATATGAGATAATAATAAAAAATGTTAATATATCAATTTCTTTGATTGATTTAATTATTGCAATCAAAAGAGAATTCTACCCTCTAGATTATATGTAGAAATCCATCATAAATTGGTAGGACTTTATACAGCTTAAAAGTCAAAATGTGCAAGATTACACCTAAGAATTCAAAAAAAGGTCTTTAATGTTAGGTGTAGATTTGCAATCACAAGACACATTGCTAAATTACATAGGGGGTTTACACATTTACCTTAGGCATACTATCTTAATGTTTAATCCCAATAATCTAGATGATGTGTGTGTGCAAGCCACTCATCTTGAGGCAAGAGGGAAAAACACTCCAGGAGATGGTAGTAAAAAGTCATTTAAGAGTAAAGGAAAAGAAAAGGGTTTCAAAGGGAATGGAAAGAAAAATTCATCTATCAAAAAAGGAGAGAAATTAACATGCAAACATTGTTCCAAAGAGGGTCACGATGATGCTTATTGTTGGAAGCTTCATCTCGAAATGAAACCAAAAAACTTCAACAACAAGGGAAAACAAAATACAGCTGCAACCATTCAACAAGATTTGGGATCCAATTCAGGTGATGAAACTAAAATTATAGCCATGGGTATAAAAGGAAAAGAATCCATTGCTAGCACTAGTTCTTCAAATTCACAAAATGAAACTCCAAATGAAAAGAGGAGGATAGAACTTTTTCACATAAGAGTGATCTCAAAACATAGCAAGATTGATACACTTTTCGACAATGGCTCTCAAGATAATATTATCTTTGAAAACATTGTCGAAATTTTAAAATTGGAAACCATTCCACATCATAAACCATATCCACTTGGATGGGTGTGTGACAATGCACAATTGCAGGTTACTAGAAAGTGTAAACTGAAATTCATCATTATTGTAAATTTCATAGATGAAGTGGAGCTTGATGTTGTGCCATTAGATAAATGTGGCATATTTTTGGGCAGCCCATACCACTATGATAGAAAAGATACCTTCCATAGACATGAAAACAAATACCATTTGTTCAAGCATGGAGTAGAATATATTGTGAGAGCTCATACAAAAAAACTAAATCCTTCACTTGTTAATGCAGGGCAGATGAAAAGACTAGTGAATTCAAGCAAGAATTTTGTGCTTCTAATGATCAAACCCAATAATGATGTTGATAATGAAGATTTTAAAGGTTGTGATTCAAAATTGAAATCTAAATTGGTTGATACAGTTAACCAATATGATGAGATGTTTCAAGAACCACAGGGATTACCTCCCAAGAGAGGAATCCAACATGAAGTACAGTTGCAACAAGATTGTCCTCTTCCTAACATTTCCATGTACAAGATGTCAGTGATGGAAAGTGCAAAAATTAAGAAGAAAATTCAAGAATTTTTGGATAAAGGGATCATCAGGCCATCTTCCTCGCCATGTGGTTCACATATTGTCTTGGTGCCAAAGAAGGATGGAACATGGCGCATGTGTGTGGACTTCCATGCATTGAACAAAATTATGGTAAAGAACCATTACCCACTGCCTAGAATATATTATTTACTTAATCAATTGAAAGATGAAAAGTATTTTACTAAGTTGGACTTAAGAAGTGGCTACCATCAAATTATAATAGTTGAAGGAGACATTTGGAAGACATCATTCAAAACAAAACAAGGTTTGTTTGAATGGTTAGTTATGCTTTTTGGTTTATGTAATGCTCTTGCTACATTCATGTGTGTGATGAATGATGTGTTGAGGCCATTTCTTGATGAGTTTGTTATAGTCTACTTAGATGACATCTTAATTTTCAGTAAATCCAATGATGAACATGTCATGCATGTGAGAAAAGTACTTGATGTATTGAAGAAAGAATAGTTGTATCTTAAGATATCAAAGTGTGAGTTTGGAAAACTTATTTAGTTTACTTGGGTCAAATTTCTTGGAGGAGGTGATTTGAAAATAGATCCCTCCAAGGTTGATGTCATTTTTAATTGGTCAAGGCCCAAGACAGTTACTGAGGTAAGAAGTTTTTTGGGAGCAGCCCAATATTGGAAGAAATTCATTGCTAATTTTTCTTCTATAGCATCTCCTTTGCATGCATTGACAAGTGTGAAAGAGGCTTTCTAGTGGTGAGGCAAACAACAAAATGCTTTTGATGCATTGAAGGAAAAGATCAGTTCAACTCTAGTACTTGCACTTCCAGACTTGAGACAGCCATTTTAGATTCAAACCGATGTTAGTGACTATGCCATGAGTGCAGTCCTCATGCAACATGGTAATCCTATCTGTTTTCATTCGGACACTTTTAATGGTGCAGTGATTAACTATCCTACATATGACAAGGAATTGTATGCATTGGTGCAAAGTGTGAAAAAATGGAAACACTACTTAATGGGTAAGGAAATAATCATTCCACTGATCATCAACCATTCCAATACTTGCAATCTCAATAAAAGTTGCAAAAATCAAGGCACTTCCAATGGATGTGTTTTCTTCAACAATTCCACTTGGTAATCAGTATAAGAAAGGTATCTACAATAAAGTTGTTGATATGCTTTCTAGGCCTATTGTTAGTGCAACTAATTTACTCAAGCATAATTATGTTTTGCATGAAAGTTATATTGAGAAATATGCATTAGACAATGACTTTCAAGATGTGTATGCAAGCTTGAGTCAAGGTAACCAAGTAAAGGAATTGGATTATCATTTGCATGATAACTTATTGAACCATCTTGGCAAGCTTTGTATTCCATAGGGAGAAAAAGTTAACATCATAAGAGAGGCACACACTTCTCTTATTGTTGGTCATTTCGGTGTAAGTAAGACGGTGGTGCATCTACAGAGGTAGTGTTATTGGCCTCGTATCCTTGAAAGTGTGTGATGTTTTATTAAAGGATGTTCGTTATGTGCAATCAGTAAGCCTAGAAATAGAAAGTTAGGATTTTACACACCACTTTCGGTTCCTTCACGATTGTGGGAGAGTGTTTCTATGGATTTTGTAGGAGGTCTTCTATTGTCAAAAAGAGGTCATGATTATTTGTATGTAGTTGTGGATAGGTTCAACAAAATGTGTATTTTGATGCCATGTAAAATGAAATTTACAGCTAAAATTACTGCTCAATTATTCTTTCAAAATGTATGGGCGCATTTTGGATTTCCCACATCCATTGTTAGTGATCGAGATTCTCGCTTTGTTGGGAATTTTTGGTCAAGCTTGTGGGAATACATGGACATCAAACTAAAAAAGAGTACAACTTTTCATCCACAAATAGATGGTCAAATAGAGGTGGTGAATAGAATAGTGATACATCTTCTTCGTGGGTATTGCAGCAGGCATCCTGCTTTGTGGAATAACACTTGCACTATATTTAGCATGCTTACAACCGGGTCAAGCATTCTTCAACTCAAACATTGCCATTTGAGGCATGTTTGGGATACTTGCCTAAATCTCCTTTGGATTTTACTTTTGGAAAATATGTTATTATTGATGGTCATAGCGACATAGACAAAGTAAGAAAGTTCATTGAACAAATCCAATTGGTACACCAAAAAGTTCAAGAACAACTTGAAAAGAGCTAAGGCAAGTACAAAGCAAGGCACAACAAGCATCATGTAGATCACAAGTTCCAAATCAGTGATGAAGTTTGGCTTCTTATTAGCAAAGAGAGGCTGCAAGGAGAAGGTAAAAAACTAAAACCAATTAGATATGGTCCATTCAAAATTTTGGAAAAGATTGGTAACAATGCCTTCAGGTTGGATTTTCTGTCATATATGAAAATTTATGTTGTTGTTAATGTTGACAATTTAAGGTTGTATGAGCCTCCATTGGTTGAAGATCAAGGAGAGAATATTCAAATTCCATCTATTGAAGAATTTTCTCTAGAATTCCTTAATGAGCTTTAACAAGACACTATACTTGACAGAAGAACAAGGACATCGAAAAGGGGAAGTGTCAATTATCTTCAAGTGGGGCTCAAGGGAAAAAATCCATAAAAAGTCAAATGGATAGAGATTGGAAAGGTGAGGGAACTGTACCCTCACCTGCTGGACAACTAAAAGTGATCTTTTGGGGTCCAAAAGGCTTCCAATGGGGAGGAATGATCAGGTGCTCAAAATTATGCTCAAAAATCAAATTCATTAGGTTGGGGTTGAAACTGAATGGCTACGTAGTGCTCTTCATCATGAATCTGGCACAACTCGTTTCACATGAAACGGACACCATATGCTCCCAGAAATGCGTTTTGTTCTCTTTGTCAAACAAGTAAAAATTTTGCAGGTGCTGACAGGAATGCTGATTGGCATCCGTATAGGCCAATCAACGAAAGGAATATTTTTGGTATATTCCTTCAGCATATTCTTTAGAATATTCTTCAAGCTCGATGGCAACACTCCATTGGTCCACGTGTTTTCTTTGGGGCCAATGAGGAGGTGACAAGTGGCTAAGCCTGAGGTCACCACATGTCCTTGTGGCATGGAAAATTTTGTTATGGTGGACAAAGAGGAGGCTGGGCTCGACCCCACAACCTCCCATCACACATACCAACCACTTTACCATTACCCCTGCACTATATTACTTAACATGTAATGGGGGTGTGTTCTTGTTATAGTTTAATGTCGCATTGTATGGGGGGGCGGGCAGACTTAACTACCCCCCATGTGAACGCTTGGGCACCATTTAATGTGACTACCAAAGGTGACCACCTACGTTGACTACTAACAATGACTGCCAACGGATCCGCATGTGAACACTCCTGCAAAAATTTAATGTGACCACTGGAGGGAGGGGGTTAGCGTCGGGGGCTAGACCCTCAGTGCATTGTCCCCCATATGACCATTATTTTGGTTTTTAGGCCTCGGAGGAAAAATTAATGGTCCTACAAATCCGCCCAAAAATCAGCAAAAATGTCGCTCCATTAGAGCACTTAGCAGGCAAAATTTTAGGATGATGCTGGATTTTGGGGGAAATGTAGAGCAAATAGTGGGAAAACTAGGAGAGTTCATAACTTCTCCATTTTTCGATGAAATTGGATGCAGAAAGAGGCTAGGTAGCCATTTTTGGACATTTTGGACTCATTGGAGTAGGTTTTAGAAGTATTTGAGCATAATAGAAAGGCCACAGCCATTGGAAGCTCGACCAAGGAGACATAGCCCAGGAGGGGTGAACTCCTTCATCATGTCTTTGCTGTGATGTGTTTTTGGTGATGTTTTGTACATTTTTAAGTTGTTGTTTAGTCTCTTATTTATGTTAAAATTTCTCATAAAATTAACATAAAAACTCATTTTACACTTGCAAAACTCATGAATCCTTAAGCACATGAAAAGCATTTTGTTTCTAATTTGAGGAGGATCTTAGCGTAGAAATATGATATGGTTAATGAGATCATGGAGGAGACCTTCTCAGGAACTTCGGAGCCCAGTTGAAGAGTTTCAAATAGGAAAATGAAAAAATTATTAGAAAACAAGAAGAATAAGAAAATCTATACAAAATGTTACTGTAAAACATGTCCCATGTGTAAGGGATATTGAAACATGGACCCAACCACTAAAGATATGGAAGGGTGTCATGCTGACAAGATCAGAGAGAAACCTCATAAAGTTGGGCAGAAAAGAAAACCATTGACATGTTGGGGAATTTTTGCAAGTTCTTTTTTTGTGTTTGTTAGCTACATGTTTTCATTTTGTTGAATTTGAGCATGCCCATGCTTTGTATTGTTTGTCATATGTCATTGTTGTGGTTTCTCTTTGTTTTTCACTTTTCTTTCTTTCTTTGTTTGGTATTTTTTTGGTTTGTTAGGTTTGAGAAAGGGAAGGAAAAAAACTCATGGAGAGGAGTTGAATAAAACCCAATGAAAAGTACAAGGCACTAATTAAATTAATTGCATGAGATAAACTACACTTGAGGGCAGATGAGGGTAACACATCATTCAAGAAGGCCTAATGTAATTAATTTGAACCGATTATGTAACAATGTTACATTTTCAAACATAACTTAAGAAGGAGATTCCTTTACCTAAAATTGTGCTTGGATGATACATATTTTATATTTTATGAGTATGTGAAAAATGGGAAAATGAGATAAAGGTATAATGATGCCATTTCATTTGAAATATCATTTGTTGAGAACCATCATGGTAGGAGAATAATTAAATTCGTTTTTAAAATCTAATGATTGTGTGAATGATATGCTTTGGGTAACATGATGAGGTTACCCAATAAAACTCCTTGTCCTGAGGAATATTCATGGGAAAAGAGTGTGATGGTCCTCCATATTGCAACAACAATGTTGCAGCTCCTAAGGGTCTTAGCTTTAATTATTAACCCAGGGTTTTTACAAACTTAAGAGGGGACATAATTATATGTGTAGTGGGAATTTTCTCTTTCTCTTGTTGATTTGTATGTAAGTGACAATATTGAAATGAAAGCTAGATGTACAAAGACTAGGTTAACTAATATGTGCTACATGAAAATTACAATTTCAGGAAATAGCTTGCTAAAAGGGAAATAACACACAAGCATAAGATAGTTGCAACGAAATAGAGCACACTTGCACACTTCTACATTATTTGCAATGAAATGAAAGGACACTTGCACACTTCTACATTATCTGCAAGAAAGGAAAATCACACTGTTGAATTGAAAGACTTTAAATCGAAAACCCTGATTTGTAGGAAAATAATTTTTCTAAATCAAACCAATCAAAAGAATATATAAGGTATCTATACCTCTATGTTACATTATCAAGGTTTTAAGAGTGTTATAATATAACAAAGAAGCCAAATCATGAATGTATTGCAAAAATGAGTGAGAATGAAAGGCTAGTCATAGACTACTACAATAGACAACCCAATGAGTAAGTAACTAGGAAAAATGTGAGTTTGAGGAGGAAGAAGGATATGTAGACGTTATATAATGATAAAATAAACCTATTTAGAATTTCAAGAAATTCTACTACATGTTTAACCTAACAAAACTCAACTCTGTGTGTTTCCTATAGTTGTAAATTGGTTACACAACACAATAAAATAATGAACACTAAATGGTGAACAATAACTGGGTAGCAGTAAAGGAAATGAAGAAAATGAAAAGTGAAAATGGCATTAACTAGTGTAACTGCTATAACTAAATTCTCAGATAACATGCAAGATAATACTTTTCATGAAAACCTTCTAATTTAGCCATGCATGAGAGCTATAAATAAAACTAACTTTCATAAATTTTTGTAAAAGTAAATAGATGCATAATACTAATATAAAATAATAAAATAGGGACCTAGAGCACCTAGGATGGGCCCAACCCAAGGAAGATTCGAGCCCCTTAGAAGAAATCTAAGCCAGGAGCTAAAGTAGAACACCAGTTCTATTAACTAAAAGATTGTTTGTACATTAAAAGTTACAAAATTTTCTTGGAAGCACAAATCTATACTTTTATCCTATTCTTCACACTCTTCTTTACATGTCTACTTGGCTACTCTAGCCTCTTATTTATACAATGAGTGGGAAGCAGCCTTCTTGAGGGGAGGACTACATTTCCCTCTAAAAATGCCTAGAATTGAGAAAATTTCTCCTAGGCCACCTCTCTCTAGTAGGATGGGGCATTAAAGGCCCTCGTCCAATTGAGTTGAGATTCTCTTGTAGTAGGGAACAAGTCCCATGAATGTATTTACCTGGATCTCCTTGAATATGTGCAATATTTCTTCAAATCCTACACAATAAAATTTTAAAGCACATAAAATATGAAAAACCTCATTGACTTCTCCTAATAAACCATTAAGCAAAGAAAGTGTGTCATTAAGTACAAAAGGTAGGTTTAATATAGTTATAATGTGCCTAGGACTAGAGATGTGCCTTATGATCTACCTATTTAGGAGGCTCGCCATACCCCCCTACTGAAACTGTTGCTCACCCTTTGAGAATCTTAATCTTCTTCTCTCCTCTTCTCTTTCTCATTCATCTCTTTGATAACCTACTTACATCCTAAGCTAAGCTATTATTGGTTGTATTTTTTAGGTGGAATCCTATATTTTATTCTATAGACCACCATTACTCAAATTTCCCTTCTTGAATTTGATGTTCTTGGAGTCCCAACAACAAGGGTGGATTGAACCTAAGCCTAATCAACTAGACTCCAAGTCTTTGGGTAATCCTTTTGTATACGGGAGTCTTGGTTAGTGCTACTTGTAATTGACTAGGAGAGTGGTATTCTTTTATTTTCACACAATGGGGAAACACTTGCCATATTATTTGACAAGATTATGAGATATCTTCCCCTGATAATTTGAAAGTTTCTCCAAAGTGGAGGATGGTAACCACTTGTATTTTCTTCCAAATTTCCACTATTTAGGCGTATTCTCTAACAAGGGCATGATTTAAGGTGAGTATGGAGGGGTTTGGGTGCCCACCCTTGATCCACAATGGTTCTTTTAGTTCCCCATACAATTGTTTCTTCACATCCTCTACCCTAATTTCCTCATGCCTCAACCAGGATGCCAAGGCTCATATTTGTGCATTCCCCAAGTATGGGTTTGGATCCCATATGGTTAAGTCAATAAGAAAAAGGTTGTGGATGTAGAATTCAACAACCTTGGCTTTGTCCTCCATACTGCATTCTAAAAAAAAAATTGAATTATTTAGTCTCTTTCATATGGATGGTACCCCTTTATGTAATTTGGTTGATTTTAAATCTGCACAATTGTTCCTTAAAAAATAGTGAGTAATCATTGAAGGTTTTCTGTAGCTAATTGCTGCCAAGGAGAGGCATACCATTGTCCCAAAAGATGTTTCTAATAATGAAATATGAGTGTCTTTTTACTTTAGCAACCTTTGTTCTTGCTGAAATTGGATTCTTAATTGATTTTTCTGCTTAATTTGTTCCATCCTATTTGCCTCATATAGCCTTAATAAGGCCATCTCTTCCCTCATTGTGTTCGTTTCATCCTCTATCTTAGAAATATCAACCACTCCATTGTCTTGTGCTATTCTCCTCCATTGGTGAGTTTCTACTTTTTTTTTATCCACTTCAACCAGTATGTGGGGCACTAGGTTTTCAAGGAGTACTCTTCCTTATGTTCCTACTGTAGGGGGGTCAACCTTCAATGGCCAAAAGAAAAAGGAAGGGTGATTCCTTGGGGATGATTGCTCTATTTCCTTTTCAATATTTTGTAGCTCTATAGACTACTCCTTTAGTATGAAACTATGCTCTTGTTGATGGGAAGCCTTCCCCTATAGTTGTATTAGTTGTTCTATGACCTTAGGGAGTGCAAGGATTTCACCTTGTTGTGCCTCTAGTTTTAGTAATTCTTTCTCTTCTCCCTCCCATAGCCTCTCCCCTTTTGGAATGGGTGTTTCCTCAATGGTGATTGGGGTAGAAAAAGGAGGTTTTGGTCTACCACTAAACCTTATTCTAGCACTTTTCCTTCTTATATACACGATTTTTTGAATAGATCTACTTTCTCTTAGCTTGGTGGGAGTGTTATATCTTGCTAGTGTGACTGCAATGTTCTTTTCCTCTTCTTCCAAGGTTTCTTCCTTTTTTTTACTTTGTAGGGTTGGCCACTTCCTTCCATTTCATTTTCTTAGATGATCCCTTATATGATTTATTAAGTTTTTCCTGGACCTTTATGAATGATTTCCTATTCGTGTCCACAAAATCAATCCAAGGATAGGATGCATAAGGTTTTCTAGTGCATCAATAACTATTAACACAATACTTTCATTCTTTGAATTTAGTGCTCATTTCCTTGAGGTATTGAAATAGGAAGCAAGGAATATTCACTAGCTCATGCGTTGGAATGTCAGCCTAAAATCTCAGTTGATATAGTAGTTTGAACTAATAGGCATATACTATGCTTATCCTATGCTCATAATAAATATATTTTAGAATGTGATGATTTTCCTTATCCGAAGGGCTAGGTAAGCTCTCCCTCCTAATTTCATTTTTATATTCATCAAGTTTCTCAATGGGTAAGAATAATGATCTCTTAGCATTAATGCCTTCTTTTCTCTCTTCTTTGTTCCAATCCAACCCCCTAGGGAGAGTGGTGACTCTAATAATGGACTCTTCTTTGGCATAGATCACCAATCCCTTGAAAATATTAAATAATTATTTTTCTTTGGAATTTTTCAAATTCATTGCAAATTCCATAGAAACATCATCATCAATTTTTGTGAGTTTTTCAAAGAATCCTAACTATTGACAAATTTTCAAAACAACGACAACCTTGGGATTCTAGTGGATTTTTTATTTATAATAAGGTTACTTTCTATTAAATCCAACCCCAATTTTGTATAATAGAGTCCTTTTAAAGGTTTGGGGTTTGATTTCATGGGTTCCTTCCCAAACCTAGATAGAGTTTAACAAGTTTTATTTGTAGGCAAAAACATTATCTCTATGTTTCTATAGGATACAAAGTTTCCTATGGCAGCAAGGTATTTTCATTTTTTGAAATTAGAAAAGAAACACAACCTTAATTATTTCTTCACTATGGAACCAAGCATAACTGTATGAAAAAACTGACAACTCCTCTTTTTTCCTCTTATTTCACTGTTCTAACACAAGAATTCTGAAAAATGATTGATAAGTCTTGACGAGCATACAATATGCCTATGCCAAATTTAAGATAATGTGGTGTAAAGAATTAAAAAAATAGAGTACCAACCTTTGCACGATGATTAGGGATCTTTTTTAGTGATTTTGGTAGTATACTATGTTCATGTAGCAAACCCTTTGTCTCCTGTAGTGTTCTGCAACCTTTTCATGTATTTATAACATGAGTTGTGTAAAACTACAACATGTAGCTTCACTTCCTGTAGCATTGGGAACTTTTTTTGTAGGATTTTGATCATCTTTTGCATGCACAACATTGATGGTAGGACAGGTGGTGAGCTTGTGTTCACTCTCAATTCAAGTGGAGATTTGTTGTGGTGGTGGAGAATAGGAGATCAATGCACAACATTAAGTTGGTGCACTTACATAAATAAATCCTTGTGTTGCTCATATGTCCACCTCAGTTGCTCATCATTAGCGATAATGACCACCTTTTTAAAGGATAGATGGTTTTCCTTATTCAATTTTCTCACATGTGGGATAAAATTTAGATAAAGTGAGGTTAATTGCTAAATTGGCTAAGAATACCACTAGTTAGGTTGGGATACTTAAATCGTCCCTTTTTGCACAAACACCATTTTTTCTTGTGCTTGAATGAATTCATAGAGTGAGTGCTAGATGTCTCATACCATATGCTTACCTTTCATGGTGCTAGAGAGTGTTGTTTGTCAACTTGTGGGTGCTTTTAATATGTAGTGTGGTGAACATGATGTTTAAGAAAATCATAAATAGGTTCGGTATTTTTAAATATAATTTTGATCTTTGTACTTGCCAAGAAAAATACATATTATTTTTGTAAATTATACGAATGCATTTCTTGTTCATTACATAGGTCTAGGAAAGTCAAAGAGTCAAAATCATGTTAAAGAGATATTATTGAGCATCCACGTAATAAATATGAGTCAACCTAGTGTCAATTAGCCCTCCAAGACAAGCACAATCCTCCAAAGAAGAAGTCTCCTAGCCAAATGATGAGAAGGATAGTCATATCGGCCTCAAAGAATTTACAGATGTCGGCTCAAAATGGTTGTCACAATGATCTACTATAATATCGGCTGATATCGAGACATTGATCACTTCTATTATATATATATATATATATCTATATGTTTTATCTATATATGACTAAAGATCAGCGTTGTGAGAGAAAACAACTCGGAATATCTATAGTTTCAGTGAGTACGCGAAGTATAGCATCTCAACATTCAATGGATACTCTATCTTGATGAAAGGAGAAAACACTATCTCGACATTTATATGATCACAGTCTCAACGCAAAACACAATCACTATAATCATGGATGACAAACTAAATGCAGTCATTGTAATATCAACACAACTCAGATTCCTTTGATATCTTGTGGACACAGAACTTGGATCTTCGCATACATTCCTGTAACTTTTGGATGGGCACAGGGAAACACATTATTGAACATACTCTATGATTATAAAGATCTCAATACAAGGAAGGATATTAAGTCTCAGCATAGTTATAAATATCTCAATACATGGAAGGAACACAACCATAGTCACGTTAATTATAATCTCTGTGATCACTCAGTAAATTCACGTTCATCTATACACAAAATACTTTGTCTCGGCATCTCACAAGAAATACATTTGTGTCATAAGTTGAGATCTCGGCATAATAACTATGGTTTTAGCCATAAAAACAAATTCATGATTATGATCTTTGTGTATCGATGATAACATGAAATTAAAGTTATGATGAAGATCTTGAAGAAGGTAAGATCAGTATAGTATTCTCGTGAACACGATGATGATATTAGAAAAGGGAAAGAGACGATTTCGGTGAAGGTATAGTGACAATATTAGAGAAGGTGTTGTAATGATCTCGATGAAGGTAACCTCAGTAATGGAATTGAACTTCTAAACGCGACAGTAATGATGATGATCTCAACAGTGACCTTGGAGTGGCATTGTAATTCAAGGGTCATTATCTTGATGTTCATCAATTAAAATATCTATAAGAAGAATTATGTGTGGGTTTTCCTCTCTAAGAGGGAGAGGTTTTGGTCTTGGCAAAATACCAACACTTTGTGTTCTTTTCTCTTCTTTGTTTGGTAGCTATTTGATGAACTAAAGAAGACACACTAAAGAACATGCTAATAATAAAAATGTTAAATATCTCTTAAATAGTTATCATGTAATAA
This sequence comes from Pinus taeda, assembly GCA_000404065.3. NCBI lineage: Eukaryota > Viridiplantae > Streptophyta > Pinopsida > Pinales > Pinaceae > Pinus > Pinus taeda. The sequence continues at coordinate 17,906 of APFE031001647.1, read as the reverse complement.
GAATCTCATTAAGTCTAATTTCCCTGGATTCTTCAACATGGGATCGAAGTTATGGTTTTAGTCAAAGAAAGGGCAAAAAAGAGACATTTCAAGGACCAAGTTTCTAGCAGAGCATCAAAGAAATCTGAAAGGATATAAAGATCTACATTGTAGGATCAAACCTTAATCTTGATCAAACCCTAACAATCTACAACAACAATCTACTTCAGTAATGGTTTTTGTCTATGCAATCAAGGAGACAGACTACAATAGCAAGAACTTGTGTCTCCATAGTGATCATCGAAAGGCCACCATGACTCTCATCGGGATGTCTACAAATCAAGATAGCTTGAAGGATTTCAAAATGAAGATCACATCAACTTGGAAAAATTTGAAACCCTAGTAGCAATCCTGATCCACACTACGAAAGAAGATCATTTGATGAAGCAGAAAAATCATCCTCGTGAAAAGGAGAAACCTCTCCATTTAGGAAAGGCTTTCTCATTTGAAATGAGATCATACAAGAATAAGCCCTCATACATATTCTTCATCAACATGATCAAGGTTAATATTTTGTCTTCACAAATCAAGTAAGTATTTTTCATTAATCAATTTGGTAAAATGACTTCATGATTGCAAGGAGATCTACAGGTTGATGAGTCATCGAAATTATTTGAAAAGAATAAGGAGGATTTTCATAATCCTCATAGAAAATAAAGTAATTGATGTCTATGGAAAGGTCTCTGAAGGTCATTCATTGTTTGAATGCAACAAGAGACTCATAAGATTCATATGAAATCATGCAAAGGTCCTCTCATGCCTATGTAGCAGAAGAGGAGACATAAAGAGAGATATATGAAATGATAGAAGATATACTATGTGGAACATAGTAAAGAAGGTCACATCACTTAAACCTACACAAAAATAAAGGTATCAAAGAATGAAGGAATATATTCATGAGATCTAAATTAAGAGATTTGGGAAAGATGATAAGAAGGTAGTCATCATTGATAAGCAAGGTAACAAATGTCAATGAACAAGAAGGTTACCTCATCTGGCAATTTGTGGTCTCTATGCTAGATAGAGAAAGACAAGTTGCAAATGAAAGTATTAAAGGTTAAAGAACTCAATCATGTGCAGAAAGGAAAGGAAAGTCTGGTCCTCAAACAAAATAGAATAGTATAAGGTTCAACAGTATGAAAAGAATATGGAAAGAAGTTCATATCGACAAAAATATGGAGGAAGCTGAAGAAAATGGCCAAGAAAAGAGGGAGCAAAAAATATGCACTATGATTAGATGGCATCCCTCACAAAAGGGGTCCTATCATAAACTTCTAAATCTTTAGATATGACCATGATATTAATATGCATCGTGGCATCATGAAAGCATTAGAAGCAAGAGCTCGTGGCATCACCATGGGAATCATGGAAAAAAAACCCATGACAGTTGATCATCAAGGACATAAATCTTGGGAACCTCATTGGACATTGAAGCATAGGAGGAATTCATCCAAGACAAATCTCATCATAGATCAAGTCAAAAGGGAAACATCTACCATATGAGGATATACAAGACCCTCAAAATTCTCTGATAGAATCCTAGTCGAAGGATTCACTAATCAGAAGAGGAAGAAAGTGTTTCATAAGGAACTCCAAGTTATGGAATTTGTGGGATGATGATATGATGCCATAAGAGATGAACCAGATCAAGGGATTGAAGACACTTCAATTATGGATGCTTCTGGAAGAAGCCTAAATGACCTAAATACAAAATGAGGCATGTATGCTTGTATTTAATTTTTATAATGTCATGTCATATTGTTGTAGGTAATATAGATCATCACTTGTATCTTAAGAAGCATGAGCGAGGGGAAATAATCTCCTCCTCTGAAAAGATGCAAAAAGACATAAGTCACACTAGATGAAATCAACATAATATGTCCTCATATGAAGTATGAGGTGATTGAATACAATGAATAAAATATAATTAAAATCTATTGGGAATGGAATGTGTGAGAAAGGAAGAGATCGTGAGATATGAAACCATGATGAAGGCAATCAACATCCAAAATACCAAGAAAATTTGAATAGGAAATCTCCTAGAAAGATATGAAGACTGATGAAAGTCTGAAAAAGATGAAGACCCTTGACAATGGGTATCTTTGGGAGATATGTCAATATGTGTGTAGGACATTGATACCTATAGAAATATGTTGTGATGAAGAGCCACCTAGTAAGGTAGGATTTGGTTTAATGATATACTTAATTTCTTGAATAATATATGGATAAGTTCATGTGGGGCTACTTATAAGTACAAGTAGAATTCATGTGATGAATGGAAGAAGCATGATGAGAAAGAAGTAGCCATATGACGAAGACTCCAGATATGAAGAAGGCCACTTTCCATGAAGAAAGGAATGACATGATGAACTAAGGAGGAAAGTGATCAATGATTGTTGTCATACAAGAAAGAATCTCAACTAACATTCATGACATCATTGGAGAGAAGTTGATCAAGTAGCTGAAGGACCACGAAGAAGAAGTTGTTGATGTATTGAAGAGTCCCTAGCTAAGAGGAAGCTCTGGCAGGTCCCTAATCAAGAGGGAGATTTAATTAGATCACTCATGATTACAAAGGAGTGACAGTTGTGTTTTTCTATTTCATGTTTCATGCACGATACCATGACTAACAACCATAATTCTAGGTGAAAGCCATGAATTGAAATGTAGACACATGATAGACACAACATTCTTGTATTCACCTGGGAAAAAATAATGGAGGGTTGGGTAATCATCTGGCATCTAATGCTCTTTGAGAATGTGTATGGCATCCAAGATAAGAGTAGGCAAGAGGACCGATATTCTTTGAGGGATGGGAACCCAAGATAAGAATAGTTTTGGAAGGTCATACTCAGTGAACACCCGGGTGGGTATGTACCTTGAGAAACAATGATGAAGGTGTCTATAAATCATTGGTCTCGCCAACATTGTAGTTCATGGTCTCATGGAGATATGGAGTCGTTAGTCAAGTACTTTCTTTGTGAAAATTTTGGTTGATATGATGTTATACAGATGGGGTTACCAATCTGATTCTTCTTATGATAAATTCTTCATATTGAGAATGACCAAGTACCATTATAAATATCTCCCTAGTTAAGAGGGAGTGTTGAAGAAAAGTGTAACTAGGTTCAGTATTTTTAAACATAATTTTGATCTTTGTACTTTCCAAGAAAAATAAATATTATTTTTTTAAATTATACGAATGAGTTTCTTGCTCATTCCATAGGCCTAAGAAAGTCAAAGAGTAAAAATAATTTTAAAGAGTTCTTCTTGAGCATGTATGTAATAAATATGAGTCAACATAATGTCAAGTAGCCCTCCAAGACAAGAACAATCCTCCAAAGAAGAAGCCTTCTAGCTAAACGATGAGAGATATAGTCATGTCGGCCTCAAAGAATTTATAGATGTCAACTCAAAATTGGTGTCACAACAATGTACTGTAATGTCAGTTTGATATGGAAGACATAATCACTATATATATAATATATATATTTATTTTAAGTTTATATATATATATATATATATATATATATATATATATATATAATAATATATAATATATATATACACACAACTAAAGATCAATGTTGAAAGAAAAGAACTTGAACTCCTCTATATGTCTCAGTGATTACAACGAAGTATAGCATGTCAACATTTGACGGATACACTGTCTTAGTGAAACAAGGAAACATTGTCCCGGCATTTCTATGATCACAGTCTCAAAGAAAAACGCAGTCATTATAATCATGGATGAAAAACTAATCAAAGTGACTATAATCTCAGCACAACTCGAATTCCTATGATATCTTGTGGACATGGAACTTGGATCTTCGCATACATTCCTGTAACTTTTGGATGGGCACAAGGAGACACATTCTCGAACATACTCTATGATTATAAATATCTTGATATAAGGAAGGAGATTAAGTCTCAGCATAGTTATAAAGATCTCAATACACAGAAGGAACACAACTATGGTCACATTAATGATAATCTCCGTGATCACACAATAAATTCACATTTAGCTATACACAAAATACTTGGCCTTAGTCATAAAAATAAAGTCATGATTATGATATTTGTGTATCAATGATGACATGAAACTAAATTCATGATCAAGATCTTGAAGAAGGTAAGATCAGTATAGTAATCTCGTGAACATGATGATTATCTTAGAAAAGGGACAGAGATGATTTTAGTGAAGGTATAGTGACAATCTCAGAGAAGGTGCAGTAATGATCTCGATGAAGCTAACCTCAGTAATGGAATTTAACTTTGAAACACAATAGTAATGATGATGATATCAAATGTGACAAAGAAGAGGATTGGTGTCTTGGTCTTGTAGTGGCATTATAATTAAAGAGTCATGGTCTTGTTGTTCGTCAATTAGAATTTCTATAAGAAGAAATATGTGTGGCTTTTCCTCTCCAAGAGGGAGAGGTTTTAGCCCTAGAAAATGCCAACACATTGGGTTCTTGTCTCTTTGTTTTTGGTAGCTATTTGATGAAATAAAGAAGACACACTAAAGAACATGCTAATAAGAAAAATGTTAAATATCTCTCAAATAGTTATCGTGAAAGAAGAATCTCATTAACTCTAATTTCCCTAGATTCTTCGAAACATGAAATATTATAGTAACCTGCATGGATTATGTAGTTTCTCAGACTTGTTTCATCAAAGTTGGAGTGAGTATCTGGAGTTGTTGATCTTGCCAGAGGGTGTGGTATTCTTCAGGAGAAATTATTTTATTTTGGAACTTGAGCTTGTAGGATTTCTGCAGTTTGCTAAAAGACTATGTAGTCTCTTGTTGTAGGCACAAAATTCCCTATGCTCATCGAAAAATTCTTCTAAAGTGGCAGGGTGACTTTGTAATTTATGGAGAGGTATATGATGTTGATGGAGAGGGATCATGTTGTGACTATGAAGGAGAAAATGGAGGAATTGGATTTCTATAGGGTGAAATATGGAGAAAATTATGGGAAAAAATAAGTTATGATGTATGATGATGAAAAAAATTGATTGTTAGGATTTCGCCAGTATATTTTCTCATACTAGATGTTAACAATTTCCTTGATTTGTGGATTTTTCTCAAAACTAAGCTTTCTTGTAGCTATTCAGGGAAACTAAAAAAACATATGGGAAGTGGATGGTATGTGATGACTAATTTTTGGGATGATGAAGGTGAGTGGGAGATTGTGCAGGGATGCCACTTGGGCCCTCTTGGAGTGTTTAGGCTGATGCCTTGGACCAATGTTGCAGGTTGGATTGCATGAACTATTTTGGTGTATCCTATGGTACTTGGTCATGAATCAAGGTGAGACAAAAATAAAAATAAAAATTCTTTCTCTTTTTTCCTTTTTTTCACGGGGTGGG
>APFE031001647.1:0-12382 GCA_000404065.3 Pinus taeda | reverse complement strand
CTCTTATTTTTCATTTTTTTATTTTTTTTCTTTACGCTTATAAACTTCCTCGTAGATATTTTCAATTAGTTAGTTTGTGTCAAGTGCTTCAAAGGAGGTTTTCGCTTCAGGTTTTTTTTTAGTCTTTTTTCTTGTTGGTTAGGGATGAAATGTATTGGGAGCTTTGATTCTATTGATTTGATTCAGGTCCTTATTGAATTTGTAAACCCAATTAACGATAGGGGATTCTTTTAAATATTCAGTTGGTTTCCATTTAGTAGAAGTGAAATATGTTCCTCATATATAGTTCTAATTTTGACTGAGCCATTATCATAACACTTCTCAACCTAATAAGGCCCCATCCATCTGGTCATGATTTTTCCTTTCAAAACATATAACCTAGAATCATACAAGAGGGCCTAATCACATTGTTGGAAGGATCTTGGTTTAATTTGTTTTCCATGACAAACTCTTCTCTGTAGTTGGACTACTTCAATGTGTTAAAAGTCTTGCATTTGATACTCCTCTAGTGCATTCAATTGTTTTAAATTATCAACCTATGCTTTAGTTAAATTAATGTTAATATGTATTTCCATCCTCAATGTGTTGTAATCAAATTCAATTGAAAATAAATCCATATTGCTATAGAATAAATCTTAGGGGGTGAAACCAATGGTGGTTTTCCAAGTGGTATCATAGATCCAAGCAACCTTAACAAGTTGTTCTACCTACTCTTTTTCTCTATTACTGATTAGTTTGCTAAGAGTTATCTATAATGCCCCATTAGTGACTTCTACTTACCCATTTTTGGGGGTTTATTATGGAGCGAAATTCCGATGTAGAATGTGGTGTTGCTTCATTATCCCTTCAATCAGATTAGAGGTGAATTAAGAGCCTTGTCTATCACCAATTCTCTTGGAAAAACAAACTTGTAAAAGGTATTTTCTTTTAAGAATTAAACCACTTGGTTAGGTAATTAGTGCATACAATGATGTACTTCTTCTTCCTAGATGGTGGATCAATAGGAACTCTTGATACCTAATCTTTGGGATTAGGAAATTCATGTAAATATTGTAAATAGGAAAATAAGGAAGGTGACGAAACACTGGAATTTGAATTCCAAGAGTCCCCCTCACAATTTATATATCAATAATCTCTTAATGTGAATCTCATCAATTTGTGGAGTTACTCATCTGGCTTGACATGGTATCAGAGCATAGGCTGAAAATTAGTCTCTTTCTACATGCAACTCCAGCAATTCTCTACCATTATCCTTTGTCCTTTGTCCCTATGCATCAATTCTTGAAGCATTGGATTGGAGCACCATAAAAATCATGAACTAAGAAGGTTGAGTGTTCTCTTTGTTCATATGCATTGAAAGGGAGAAACATATGGTTCATTTTGTGCATTCAATGATGCATGGCTAGTTAGTGCTTCGTGTAGATGGTCATTGACTGCTTGTGCATTGGTCCTTTCCATTTTTAAAAGCCATGACTCATGGTGTTGTCTTGTGGAACAATGCAACATTGGAGTAACTAAAGACTTATTTAATGCTTCACTTGCTTCATGTAAATATGCATGGTTGCTTCTTTCAAGAGAAACTTTCCACATGAATTTTAGAAGAGATTTCTTTGATTAATTCACTAACAATGTTGAAGGAGAAATCTACTTTGCAGACAAGTCAAAACTCAAGCCATCAAGGCTTGGAACCATCAGGCTCAAACTGCCTGGTCTCCCAAACATTCTTCTACATGATGTTCTCTACCTCCCATAGTTGAGGAGAAAATTGTTGTGTTTGGTCCATGTCATCCAACAAGGACACTCTATTCACATATTTGATGACAAAATTGAGGTTAGAAAATCATCGAACAACTCACATGGCATGATTGGGATAGAAAAAGAAATACTATTGAAGTTGTACGGAACCTTTGCTCCTACATAGAACTTTTCAAATATTTCTCATTATGATGAAGGTACATTTTCATCCAGGTTTTTATGACATGATAGATTTGGAAATTTGAACTATGATCATCTATGCTTATTGAAGAAAAATGACGTTAATGGTTTGCCTACCATTCCTAGTAAACTTAAGCAATGTGATGCTTGTATCTTAGGAAAGAACAACAAACAATCTTTTCATGATTCTCATTCCTGAGCACATATAAATCTTGAACTCATTAATTCTGACTTATGTGGCCCAATGCTTGTTCCTTCTACAAATGGTATTAAATACATGATGGAATTTATTAATGACTACACCAAAATGTGTTGGGTATATATATTTAAGCACAAATCTGAAGCTTTTGAAACTTTAAAGAAATTTCATGCATGGATTGAAAATGATACATAATCTCATATTGGATCTATTTGTATTAATAATGGAAAAGAATATACTTCAAATGAATTTAAAAACTATCTTCGCCGGCATGGGATCAAACATCAAGCAATTGTTCCTTATAATCCTGAACAAAACGGTGTAGTTAAAAGAATGAACATGACAATCTTAAATATGGTATGTTCAATGATGTTTTCAAAAATGTAAAGCTGGTGTTTTGGGTTGATGCAGTTATATGTTTCATGTATATAAATAATAGGTGTCCATATCATGCTCTCAAAAATAAGGCTCCTGTGAAATGTGGTATGGCGACATTCCTTTGATGAGGCATTTCAGGCTTTTTGGTTCCACGTGCTATGCCTTGATACGTAAGGAACAAAGAAAAAAACTCGGTGCAAGGAGTTGGAAATGTATCTTCTTGGGGTACTGAGATACCTTCAAAGCATGTTGTCTCTATGATGAAGTAAATAATAAGTTTATAATATCTAGAGATGTGATTTTTCTTGAATCTTCCAAGACTGACAATGTTATTGAGCAACATCTTGATCACTTAGACAGATTCAGGCATGCAAAGTCTTTTCAATAGTTTTATAATGATATTCCACATCTTGAAGGGGGGATCCCTATATTGGGTCAATCTATGGAATCTCGTTTTGAAGAACTCTCTCCCCCTCATGAAGCTCTAACCATTGATCAAGATGGAACTTTGAGTGATCTAATTAAGAGAATTGGAAGGCTAAATATTGATTCAGCCCCATCTCAGTTAACTGAAAAACTTGGGTCATCTCAGAAAGGTCCTCCAAAATGGCTCACAACGACACTTGAAAATTTTCATCCTGAAGAGGTTGGAAAGATAGGGAGAAGAATCTCTACTAGAAAAAATGGAGGTGATGTAGACAATTCTAATTCACCTATTGATATGGGTGTTTCTTATTATTTTGAACTAAATTTATCTGCAAATTTCAAACCAACTTCCCTCAAAGAATTCGCTTCTTATGATGAATGGAAAGAAGCGATGAAGAAATAATTTGATGTTTTGATAAAGAATGGCACCTAGAAACTAGTTGATACTCCATTAGGAACCAAACTGATAGTGTGCAAGTGGGTCTTCAAGAACAAGTATAAAGCAGATGGCTCACTTGAGAAATGTAAAGCTAGGCTCATGGAAAAAGGTTTTGCAAAGAAGGAAGGGGTTGATTATGAGGATACTTCCCCAACCAAACCCCAACCCCCCCCCCCCCCCCCCCCCACCTCCCCTCCCCCCCACAAACAAAATGGGCTACCTTAGACTCTATTGCCTTAGCAACTCAGAACAGTGAAAGTCCATCAAATGGATGTAAAAATCACTTTCTTGAATGGAGATATGAAAGAAAATGTTTTATGTCCCAACCAAAAGGATTTATTGTGAAGGGTCAGGAGCAAAAAGTGTGCAAACTTGTCAGTTTCTTATATGGTCTCAAACAAGCACCATGAACTCGGTATAAGGAATTGACTGAACACATTCTAAAACTCAATTTCAAACATTATGATCTTAATGGTGCAACTTTGTTTGTCACAAAAGTTGGAAAAACGGTTGTATATCTTGTGGTGTATGTAGATGATATTTTGATGACAAGGAACAATCAAAAGTACATTGCATCCATAAAGAAAGCATTGAGGAAAGGTTTTGAAATGACATATTTGGGATATGTTCACTACTATCTATCTTGGTATTGAAGTAACCCAACGTCTAAAGTTTTTATTCCTCTCCCAAAAGAAGTACATTGGAGATATGTTAATCAAATTTGATATGGTTGAGTGCAATCCTTTGAGTACTCCAATGGAATAAAATTTAAAGCTCACACCCATTTAAGGAAAAAAATTTGAGGATGCAATAAAGTATAGACAACTCGTAGGAAGTCTCAACTACCTAACTACTACCATAACAAAAATTTCATTTCTTATTGGAATCCTCTCTAGGTTTATGCAAAATCCTTGTGAGGGTCATTGGTCTACTGCAAAAATAGTTCTAAATTATTTGAAGGGAACTCAAGACTTTGGACTCAAGTATACACAACTTCATCTTGATTGTGTACTTTGATTCATAATTTGATCGAACTAAAGAAACTAGAGCATCTATTTTAGGTTATGTTATAAGTCTTGGATCAAGAGTTGTCTCCTAGAGGTCACACAAATAATCAATTCCAATAGATTCCACATGTTAGTGTCTGTCAATCCTGCCAGTCACCAGTGATCAAATGTACTCTTTCAAAGTTTTTGATAGGGTTATTAGGTCAATTTGTTATATTTTCAAATAAAATTTGATCATTGGTCAATTCTAGGTCATTACTAATCTCTCCATTCTCAAGGTCAATTAATCCCACACTAGTCTTTTCATCACTCCTTGTCAATAAAGAGTGTCTTGGTCATATCATCAATGAATCATATAGGGTTCATGTCATCATCATGGGAATAGTAATAGGGAAAACTATTCAAGGATATTTTTAGCTTGTTTCAACATCCTCTTTCATACTCCATATACCCTGTCAAAAACTTCCTCATAAATCCTTTCATTCCCTTTAAAGCCCCTTTTTTCTTGGGAAAATCCTTAAATCCTAGCCAAAAACCCATTTTCCCTTATTTTTTTTTGCTAAAGCAAGAGTCGAACCTTCATTATCATTAAATCAGAAAATAATTTACATAGATTACAACCATCCAAGTGGATCCATGGACCGGGTAAAAACTACCACCTAAAACCCTGATCCCTACCAATCAAAACAACAAAACCATGAAATGCCAAATCGTACCAAGGCCAGCCATTCGACTCACCACAATCCAAATGGGGGACTAACACTCATACTACTGAAATACTTAAATCAAAATGGAAATCAGCATTGAAGCCTTTAATCTCCACCGTCAATACACCATTCCCGATCCAACAATAGAGGAAGGTATCGTAGTGCCAAGGAGCCTGAAAATTAACCGTATGGACCCAATGACATGCTCAAAGGTTCCTAACCATAGATCTCCCAAGCTTGATCCAACGGCTGAGGAAGATATCGGAATGCCAAAAAGCCTGCCGCTTAACCACATGGACCCACTGACATGCTCGATGATTCGTAGCCGTCGATCCTCCGTGCTTGATCCGAAGGCCCAGGATCATATTGCATGGACCTAAAGCACCACAGGTTAGCGTGCGATGAGGGCAGTATTCATACCCACCCCTCAACCACGTGTAGTACTCTCAAATCTTAAAAACCATTTTTTCCTTGAAAGATGCCCAATGACCAGAAAACCACTTTGCGGGTGGAATTACATCCCCATGAAGAGAATCTAGGGTATTCCGACCGCCACGAAAGCTCAGATTACAGCTTCTCACTCCATCCTCTCTACACCAGTTGATGAACCCATGTAAAGTACAGTGCCATCCCTCCGGCCAACTACCCGGGCAGCAAAATCTGCCGAGCAATTGAAGAAGGGTAAAAATAAGGAAAATGTCGCAACTCATGTCGAAACCAAATTATCTGGACACAGCCTCCATGGCTCTGTTATGATACACCATCATAGCTTCATCTTCTTGGAAACCACACTATTCCTTGAGTCCGTTCTGAGACAACCCTTGCCAACCCATCATGACTCTACTAATGGTACAATTCACTCCTTGGTTAGCCAATGAATCTACCAGTTTGTTAGCCTTCCTTTGTACATGGTTAAAACTTACTGTGTGTAGGCTCATGAGGTCAAGTTGGATCCATTGAAAGCCTTGGATCAACCTCCAATGTTTTGAAACCTTCTCCGACCTCATGCCCTAACTGATTCTTTTGACTGAGTTAATGATTAGCTAAGAGTCAGCTTCAATAATCACATTTTGCCAATTTTCCTTCACTATGAGTTCTAAGCATTGCTCCATAGCCATTAGTTCTACCATGTTATTAGTGGATCTTCTTAAATGGAAATGGAAGATGGAAAGGATATTTCCCAATTCATCCCTTAACAGCCCTCCAAAGCCAGCAATACCCGAGTTGCCTTTAGAGGCCCCATCAATGTTACATTTCAGAAAACCCTGAGGGGGAGGATGCCAATAGTCCTGCTCAGTTTCCATTATCCTAACCTTTTTGTCCAGTCCCTGAGGAACAAGCCCCTGCATGCCCAAATATCTGAGAATTCTCATTTCAGCATCTGAAGGTGGATTCTTAGGGGGATTTCTCACATTCGTACTAACTGTCTCCCTAAGTTGTCTTAAGGTTTGCTCTGAAAGACATTGGAAGGGTTTATTTTCATTTTTAAAGATCCTATTGTTCCTTTCTTTCTAGAAATTCCAAATAATGAAGCTAGGTGTGAGAGCCCAAGCTGAGCAAAGAATTTCAGAATCAGAAAAATTTCACATCCAGTTATTTAGGGTACTAATAATACTCCCTCTATCCTTGTCAGTCTTTTGGAAGGTGGTGGCAAAAGAGTCCCACAATCTAGAGGTGAAGATGCAATTGTTGAGGAGGTGTTCCATAGTTTCCTCTTGGGCCTCACAAAGCTGGCATCTGGAAGGCCCCAGAACCCCCATTTTCTGAATGTTGTCCCAAGTCAAAATTTTCTTATGGTAAACCAGCCACATGAAGAGTTTAATCTTCATCCAGCCTTGATGCCTCCATAGCTTTTGCCAAATTCTATCCGGATCAAGAGAATCTAGGTCAAGGAGTATGCATTTTGCCTCCTTAAGGTTAAAGGTGCCCTCATTGTTATTGCCCCATCTTAACTGATCATGCTCCCCTATTACTAGAATCTTCCTTTGTTCGAACATTTTCATAAGACCCTCTCCTTTAGCTTTCAAGGGGTTGTCTTCCCTATAAACAATATTCCTCTAGTTTCTCCATTTTCCTACATTATTGGTTTGATCCCAAAAATATTTAACCTTAGATAACCCTATGATGTCTGTCTCCATATTGAAGTCCTTAACATCCTCTTTTAACAGTATCGGTTCTTGTTGCCATTTGTCTTCCCAAATAGTGCCAGATCTCCCTCTATGATTTCCCAGAAGCTGTTCTTTTGTACTAAGCCTCTATTCTCCCAGGCCTTATTCCAGATATATGAGCCCTTTATACTTCCAAACATCCTTATATGATTGTTAATTTTCCAAATGCTATCATATTTTTCTTTCCAAATACTAGCCCACTAAGCCTTTGGTTCTTTAACCCAACACCACCAAAGGTTAGCCCCTAAAGCCCTGCTTAGAACCTCTGAATCGTCCAAACCAAGACCTCCATGATTTTTAGGTTTGAAAATCTTTTCCCAGGCTACCAAGGCCCATTTCTTTCTATTCTCCCCCTTGCCCCAAAGGAAATCTCTTTGAATGGTTCTGAATTGTTGTAAGACTCCTTTTGGTGCAGGGAGAGCTGAAAACATGAAAACTGGGATAGATTGAAGAACAACCTTTGTAAGTACCAATCTACCAGCCAAGTTTAAAGATCTGATGGTCCAATTCCTAATTTTATCCTGCATCTTGTTAATCACCAACTCCCATATGCTCCTATGCATAGGTTTAGTAGTTAGAGGAACACCCAAATATTTTTAAGGAAGGAAATCCCTTTGAAAGCCCAAAATTCTGGAGATATTCCTTTGAATAGAAATATTGGTATTAAAGAAAAAAATCTTGGATTTGGAAAGATTAACCTCCATACCTGAATCCATGGCAAAGTCACATAGAATTTGTTTGTATGCTAGAGCCTCTTTGACTATAGGGATCCCTTACAACACAGTGTCATCCAAAAATTGTTGATGAGTCAAGGACTTTCCATTCTCATAAAGTTGGAGACCCTTGATTTTTTTGTCTTCCTTTGCCTGCTTGATGGATTGACCCAGTCCTTCCATCATGAGAATGAAGAGAAAGAGAGAGATTGGATCACCTTGCCTAAGGCCTCTTGAAGGAATAAAGGTCTCAGAGGGAGAATCATTTACCAAAATAGAAAAACTGGGAGAAGTTACCAGGGCCATGACCCATCTGACCTAGTTATGATCGAACCCAAAAGCAATAAGAACTCTCCTAATATAGGTCCAGTTCAACTTTTCATAAGCTTTGGCTAGGTCCAGTTGCATGATCATTCCAGCCTTCCTGTTGCTAGTCAGTGAGTGCACCACCTCCTGTACTTGAATGGTATTATTGAGAATTTTCCTGCCTTCCACATAACCAGATTGTTCCCTAGACACAAGAGTGGGCAAAAGAGGTTTAAGTCTATTGGCTACAACCTTGGATATTATCTTATAAACCACATTACACAATGCTATGGGTATAAACTTATTTGGAGTTAGGGCATTATCCTATTTAGGGATCAGAGAGATGAAGGAGGTGTTGAGTGCTTTCAGAATAGTTCTATTCCTCCTGGAATCTTCTACTACATTCAAAATGTCCTGTTTAATAATATTCCAGCAAGATTTAAAGAAATCTACATTGAAACCATCAGGGCCTGGCGCTTTACCATTTTGCATTTCCTTGAGGACCTCACTAATCTCCTCTTTAGTCATTGGCCTATTGAGGTTGAATTTATCCTCTCTGGACACTAGTCTTGGTATATGTCTTGTTAAGTCCTTGATGAAATGCTCTCTGTCCAAAATGGTTTCCTTTACTATCCCAAGAAAGTGTTGTACTAACACAACTTCTATGTCTTCGTGGGAACTGAGAAGTTTCCCTCCCTCATCCTTGATCGAAGAGATTCTATTATGGGCTCTATTTTCCAAGGTGGATCTGTGGAAGAATCTAGCGTTTTGCTCTCCTTCTTTTAGCCATTGCACTCTAGATTTTTGTCTCCAAAATATTTTCTTCTTGTTTACAAAAGTTCTCCCATTCTTGTTGGAGTTTGGTAGCTTTCTCATTTCTAACTTTGTTAAAGCCAACCATGATAAGGGTTTGGTTTAGTTCCTGCAATTTGTTTTCAAGAGCTTTTTTCCTTCAAAAACATTGCCAAATTCATTATTGTTCCAATCTTTTAGCCTGCACTTGATATGTTTTAATCTTTTGTGAAGAAGGAACATACTTGTACCCTAAATGTGTAAGTCTTTAGACCACCAACCTAAAATGATGTTGATGAAATCTAGATGGGTGAGCCAGATATTTTCAAATCTGAAAGGTCTATTCTTAGGGGTACCTATGCCTTTGACCTCCAATTGGACTAGCCAGTGATATGATCCTCCAAAGGGGAGAATACTCGCTGCCATTTCCTTATTATTTAGCATAAGGTCCTCTAAGATGATGAATATGTCTAACTTTGATGCAACTAGAGACTCTCCTCCTCTTTTATTGTTCCAAGTAAAGAGACCATTACTCAGAACAACGTCAACTAGCTTCATAGAATCCATAAAAGTTTGAAAGGCTAAGGAGTCCTTGTTTAGAGTTTTGGTGCCCCCTTTTTTCTTCAATAGTGATTTTATCATGTTGAAATCGCCACCCAAAATCCATGGTATATCTACATATCTCGCTCTGAGATCCACTAGAGAATCTATAAACCTAAGTTTGTCATCCATTCTCTGAGGGCCATAAACATTCGCGACCAAATAGATCTCCCTATCCCCCACAGGTTGAATAACCATTGATAAATAATTTCTATAAGCCTCAGCATCTATTATACCAATCTTTTGGGGGTTCCAAAGAGTAAGAATGCCTCATGCTGTATTTTATGCCTTGAATTCTAAAAACTCAAAATAATTGAGCCATGTGCTATATATTTCTTTAATTTTCTGAATGGAACATTTAGTTTCCTAGATAAAAATCATATCTGGAGCTTCTTGTTTCATTTTGTTAGTAATTAATCTTTGTTTCCTTTTACTACCTAAACCCCTGATATTCCAAGAAGTGAAATTCATCATTAAAGATTTGTGAAGGAGTAATTAGTTAGGTCTTTCATCTTACCTGAATCTATCATTAGCTTTCCACATTCCATCAATAGCTCATTCTGCTTTTTTCTGCCTCTCTTCTTTCCTAGGCATCTAGGTGCTAATCCTGGTGTGTTTTTCATAGTTTTCACCCCTTCGCTGCCCTGTCTTGTAGTGTTACTTTGCCTGTCCATCCCTATAGTTTAGGTTTTCCATACGTACAACTGTTGTACTTTAGTGAACTCCTCTTGAGGTAACGAGTCTACCCCTCCCATGGTTCCCTGTTTCAAGAACCCTTCCAAATCTAGGTTTTCTCTCTCAAGAATCTCCTGTAGTTCATGGTCCTCCATTTCCATCTCGCTCTGGGTCATTTCTTGGTCCATATCCAATTCTAAATTGCTCATCATAGCCTCTTTCTATTTATTATTATCCTTTGTTTCCTCCTTGTCTTCCTCTTTCTCCTTCTCCTCTGGACTTCCCTCCATTCCCTATTCTGCTTTTTTTATCTCTTCTACTTACTTGAGCACTTGGTACCTGTTCAGACTGGCTTGAGGCCCTTCTACTTGATGTTGCTTAAGTCCCATTTTTCCCCCTTTTCCTCTATGGCTCACTTTATGAAAGCTTTCAGTATCTTTCATAGTGGTAGCTTTGCTCTTATTCTCCATTTTCTTGAGAGGGAAATCCCTAAAAAGGTGTCCATGCTCATGGCATCTACAACATCTAAAAGGAATATGTTCATAATCAACTGTTTGAACCCATTCTTCATCATAAACTTCCAAGATAAACTCATCCGGTAGGGCTCCAGATAAATCCATTTCCACACAAATTCGTGCAAAGGAAGTGTATTTGCCCCTTCTGGTGGCTTCAGAGGCTTTGACAAAACGTCCTAAATTATTTCCTATGGTTGTTAATGACTCTGTTTGCCAATAATCAAGAGGAAGGGAGTAAAGACTTACCCATACCGGAACCGAAGTGAATGTCTCCCACTCTGGGACAAAGTTCATGATCCATGGCCTCATATAGAGGCCAACAACTACGAAGAAGTAGGCCCCCCCTTCAAACACTCTGTCTTTATCCTCAATATTTGTGAAGACCACAGTGAAGAATCCCTTTGACCCAATATGTAGGTCAATGCTTCCTTTTGGTTTCCAATGATATTTAATCTATGTCTGTAATGCTTTTTAAGTGGGCCATAATCCCATGAATTTATAAATGATAGCATATGTCTACATGTGGTCCCTGTGTGCCTGCAGAGTAGGATCATTCAGAACTACTCTAGGTCTAACTTCATTTTTGGGTTTACATGGACCCTTATGTGCCTTGGTTTTTCCCCTTGTTCCTTGTCGTCTTCCTCCTTTTCTTTTGTGCAATTATTCTCCTTTGATGTATTCCCTCTTTCTCTTCTTCCATGCTTTCTTTCCCTAGTTCAGCACTACCTCTAACCTCTTTTATTGGCTTCTTATCTTAGCCGGCTACAACTTGCTTGTAGGAGGGAGTGGATCTCCCTCCTTTGCACCATTCCATGGAGTTCAATGCATGCTAACGACTGTAAACCCTAGCTGTTCATTCCCGCGTTTCAAAGTCTCAAAAAAAGAAAACATTTTCCCTTGGAAACACTCATTTTTCGTATTAAAATTCCTAAGCTCTAGCCTTATCCCAAAGTCCCTTTGTATATCCCTTGAGCCACATTTCCATGATTTACTATAAAATCTAGCCTTAAATCCATTTTCCCTTTGTTCATATTAATTCCCAAACTCTAGCCACATTTCCATTGTCTACTATACACTTAACTCTAGTTGTTTTCCCATATCAATAAGCATGCCCTCATAATCATTTTGGGATACATTGTGTTGTAATTACAACATAATACATTACCCTTGAGGAATTAAATGGGCCAACTCATCTATGTATCACCATATCGCATATCCCGGAATCGGCACATATTACATATTACAAGAAAAGAATGTTCCTACCCCTCTGTCGATTGCGATAACACTCTCACAGGCCAATTGTGATTAACTCCTGCATCCCAACAATCAGTCCCGCATCTCACACCCCACAATTGGTGTATATTACATGAATTATGAAACAACACTCCTCATCCCTTCCTAATTGTGATATCCTGGATCCTGAATCCCGTAATTGGCTCCCCATCCTGCAATAACTCCCACTCGTCAATAATTCCTGCAGCCAATAAATCCTAGCTCCCGGCTATGAGTCTCGACTCTCGAT
>APFE031001635.1:1769-21657 GCA_000404065.3 Pinus taeda | reverse complement strand
GTGTTGTCCCCTGAATTACAGTTTGAGTATGATCTGGGTTCCAAGGGAAAGACAGAAGGATCAACGGCTAGGGTCATTACCGATGATGTAACTGATCCTTCCAGCCCAAAGAACCCAGAATCATACCTAAGCTTTCATGCCCATATTCAGGAGGGAACACTGTTTCCTGAGGACCTGAGGATTATGTGTGATCTGGAATCCAAGGGAAAGACAGAAGGATCATCTGCTAGGCTCATTACCGAAGATGCAGCTGCTCCCCTCGACCCAGAAGGTCCCAAATCATGCCGAAGTCTCCCGTCCTCAACTAAGGAGAAGATGCCGCCACCTGCTGATTCACAGACTCTGCATGATTCTATTGAAGATTCAAACGAAGCAAAGGAAGTTCTCTCACAGGGTAAGTTCATTGATCCAATCGCAGATTACATGGAACTTTGGCTTAACAAAATTTTGCTAACATGTTTCCTCAGTGAAGATCGTAAGCTTCAACGGCAAATGATGGAGGCCACAATTTTGGTTGTAAAAGCATATGCCTGGATGATGCTTTTGCGTTCAGAAACGATCAGTCAACAAGATTATCTTGTTTCACAGTTGCTTAAATGGCTGCACTGGTTCTTTGATTTTACCTAACGGCAAAGCAGTTGCTGGTTAGGGTAGGTAGGTAGAAGGAATAAAGCGGCCGAAGGAAATAAATTTTGTAGAGGACAGTAAGAAACTAAAAAATCAAGGCGTCCTGGCCTGCTGTTCTTGACTTCCCGCAAGGAGAAGCCATCCCCGAGTGGAGCCACTATTAGCTCCTGCTGCAGCAGGTATTCATATTTCATGATTGGCATTTCACAGGCCAAATATGTTGTACTTTGCTTGTTGCAATGCTCCATATTTTCTCAAATAGTCTCCAAATGAAGCAGGCTACTTCAAGTTCATTCAATTACCTTCAAATTTTGTAAAGTTATCCCGGTGTCGCTACTTTTAGTTAAAGGGAGGTCCAAACAGTTTAATCTTGGTCTCCCTAGGTTTAAATTTCATGTTTTAGAATATAGAGATTGTAAGACTGTCCAAACAGTTTAATCTTGGCAGATTCTTAGATAGGTAGAGAAACAGAAGAGTCCAACAATTTTTAATCTGGGCTCTGGAAGAAATAAGGGTAGTATGTAGATAGGAAAGCATCAAAAGAAAATGTATGATGGGTTTGCAAGTCTAAGTGCACCCCCAAGCAAAAGAAGAAAAAATGCTAGGCAAGTAGGCTGGGTAGGTAGTTCTGAGGCTGTTGAATTGCTGACCAGTTCCAAGTTTGCAGGTATCATATCATGCAGAACATAATCAGCAAATATTTGTAAGCAAAAAGGCTCAAATGAGGTATAACTAACTCCCCTTCTCTGTTTTCCCCGATCATTAACTAACATCCCCCAAAAGAGTTCAATATCTTCTTGACATCTCTTGAGTTCATCATCTTCATCACTCCGGTTGAGTAAAGATCTGCTTTACTCAAAGTTGTTCCATATCTTCTCCCGAAATATGGTCTTACCCCTCTAACAGCCTAAGTTCTTCCGAACTTAGCGTTTTCTTACCATCTCCATATTAACCACTAACATTATTATGTAGCTCCCTATGTTTCCCGTCCCCGTATTAATATTAAGTAACAAATCCCTTATGTAATATCCCTCCCCTGATTGAAAAATAACCATATAAGTTCCCGGGAATTGTTCAGTTTATCAGAAACTAAGCAAGAGCCCCAACCATCGAACCACCTCCCAAATACGATGGACTCCTTCCAAAGTATAAAGTTCCCCCGAGGTAGTCGGACCCCTTCCGAAAACCTTATATGACCTCACACCCACTTACTTACCTTTTCCCCCTCAAAACCATTTTCGCGTCGCAACCTCGCACTCCCACATTCTTGCAAAACATAGCCCATTCGTCCCCCGCCGATGCGATATTGCGATATCGCCGATCGGCGATCCCAAGCGCCGAGTGTCCAATCCGTTCACCTTTCCTCTCTGCCGATGTGATATCGCGATATCACATATCGGCAGTCGCAAGCGCCAAAAGCCCACCCAATGATGCCCCTCTTTCCCCGCCGACGCGATATCGCGATATCGCATCGGAGTCTCTTCACCACAGTCTGTCCAGTACCTCACCACGTCACGCTGTACCAGGAACCCACAGCTGACGTCATCTGTCGTACAACCGATGCCATGCTTACGTCATCAGCTTTACTCGTTTGTGGTTACCTCGGCCGTATCCCTAATAGGAGCCTAGGGACAGCTTGAGTGATAACATAATGGCGACTCCGCTGGGGAACTCCTTTGATAAATCAATGCAATCAATTTGCATCCTCACAGAGGAAGAAACCGAATTTTAATTGGTCGATCTGTGTGGTTGCATATTTTGAGAAATCTTTCAAAGTTATACTAGAAGCTGGCTCCTAAGAAACTGACACGTAATACACGATCAAATCCTGATCCCAATAACCCGCCTGCTATTGGAAATCCTAATCTAATTCCGAAGATCGTCAGGCAGCAAAAACAAAAAGACTGCCAAACCCCTGTTAGTCCTGAAGCAGTTCAGCCAATTGTTGTGCCAACCCCTGTCAAAGTTCTAGTCCGATCCACCCCGAATTCCTCTGGCTCATCGCCCCCTTCTCCGAGCAGCTTTTCCACACCTCAACCCCATACCCTTACCCCATCGGTTACTCCCTCTTCCCCGGTTATTCCTATAGTACCCCTCGCTTTAGGTGTTCCGCTAACCCCCGTAATCATGGCTAGATATTCACCATTACAACTACCTGATAATCTCGGGGCAATGCCTCAGGACTATCAATCGAAAATCACTTACTTTGATGGCACAACCTCTTGCACCGCCATACAACATACAAAGAAAATGCAGGATTATTTCGAGAGTTATGAAATAGACGATGATAGCCTAAGAATGAAGATTTGTGTTCAAAGTCTAACCGGTGATGTCAGAACCTGGTTTAGGGCACTTCCACCTAATTCAATACTAAATCCGGAAGCCTTATACCAAACTTTCATTAACAGATGGGAGAAAAGGAAGGACCCCCCTGCACATTCTATCCGAATATGAGTCTATTAAGAGAGGACCTGGGGAAGCTGTTCTGGATTACTGTGCCAGATTTAACAATGTTTACAATGCGATACCACCGAATCTAAGACCTCCACCCGACCTTTCTCTATACAAATTCCCGGATGGCTTTGATGTCGAGATGGCGTATCAATTAAGAGAAAGAGCCCCTCAAAGCCTTGCAGAAATGCAAGATGTCGTAGTAAGCATAGAAGCAAACCTAATCGCCAAAAGAAACAGAACCAGATCCGAGAGAAAAACCACTTTCAAAGAAGAACCCTCCTCTCACGAGCAGAAACTGGATGCAATCATCAGTTCCATGAACAGAATGGGAGATAGATTAGACAACGTGGAGAGAAAAAGTTCATGGGAAAATCAACAGTCCAACACCGCAAGGAACCCAAACTTCAGAAAAAACCCAAAATATGAACATGGGTAGGGCCAATCAGGATCATGACATCAGACCTCCTTTCCAAGAGAACTTTACCGAGGTATCTACATCTGCTGATCCCACAGAGGGGACCCTGATGAACCTGGTTGATTCAGAAAATGGACAGCAATCCTCCTTCACGGAAGAAAACCCCCCATACCTTAATATAGAACAATTCCGCACTAAATCGGGAGAGTCCTTTGACTTTAAACAAGGGTATGATGCTGCCATATATGAGATACACAAACAATATAAACTAAGAACACGAACTGTCGATGTGTCTCCGCCCAACAGGGCAAAGGAGGGTAAACAGCCCAACAAGGCTAAAGGGAGAAGCACCAACGGTCATACAATTGACAACCAGGTCCCAAATTCGCAACAAGTTATTGTGGAAGATGTAACAGAAACACATGGTTCTATGGAACAATCGCTACACTCTTCCCGCCCTGAAAAAGACCTGGAGAGCATTCATGAAAATATTCCCAGAACAGAGATACCACGGACAACCATACATAGTGATACGCAAGTTCCTAAGGAAAATACAGAAAATACGCCGGAGAAAGAAAAACTCACCGGTGTTAATACCCAGAACCCAGCAGAAAAGCCATTCAGCCTAGAAACCGAAATCGGGAAGCTCAAAATCTCCATCCCCCTCTCAGAACTGGCTAAGCACACTGTGTATAGACAACAAATCCAAAAATCGCTCCAATTGCCTGAAATTAGGGATGATGTAAACATCCTAGATGACACCCCTGAATTACTGTTCGGACCAGAGGTTGACGGAAAAACAGCATTCGGACCTGTTCCGCCTTTCTATATCAGCCTGCACATACACGATAAGATACTGCACAATGCTATGTTTGATTCAGGCGCCTCACACAACCTCATGCCCAAAGCCGTAATGGAAAATTTAAACCTCGATGTCACCCGACCCTATAAAGATTTGTATTCGTTCGACTCAAGTCAAGTCAAATGCCTAGGCTTAATCAAAGATCTTTGCGTATCCCTAGTCCAATTCCCGAACAAAACGATCTTAATGGACGTAGTAGTTGCTGACATACCCAAAAAGTATGGCATGCTGCTATCCCAATCATGGGGAGAAAAACTGCAAGGATCCCTTCAACTCGACCTCTCTTACGCCACTATATTCATCTTTGGGCAACCAAAGAGACTTTATAGGGAAATGCTAATGAAATATGTGGTGAGTAGTGAGGAGAAACCCCAAAATTTTCCGATATACTTGATCCATTCTGATATGAATTCTTTTATTTTGTTTAATGATAATACAAGTCTTCCAAATCCTGACAAACTGCTAGCCCTAGAATAGGAAACCAATGCTAGTGAAAGGCCATTTGCCAACTCGCTTGAAATTGCCTCAACAGCCCAGGCAACCAGCACAGGACAGGAAGAAAATCCCGAAACAGAAGTCACCAACTCATCTTCTCTGCATGCCCCTCAAATCCCCAATACACGCCTTGGACCAGAGGTCTCATGGTTTTTAGAATTTGATGGTGCAGTTAACAAGTTAGGAGCAGGGGCCGGAGTGTGGATTTACAAAACTCACAAAAATCATGCACAAGGCCACGCCTATAGACTCAATTTTAAATGCACAAACAACATGGCAGAGTACGAAGCCCTTCTCTTAGGCCTCAAACTGCTCAAAACCTTGGGAGCTACCACAATCTCCATCCTAGGTGATTCAGACCTCATTATACAACAGATAAAGGGCAATTTCGTCGCCAATGACAGTAGAATGAGATCTTACAGAGCCACTGCCAGCGAATTGCTTAGCACCTTCAGTGATGTTGAGTTAACCAAAATCGCGCGAGAACATAATATTCATGCTCATAGCTTAGCTACCTTCGCCAACACCTTTAGGTTCCCCTTTGGACCAAGTCACCACTTACTGTAGAAGTAAAACATAGACCGTCAATTCCTAACAATGTCGAGAACTGGCAGGTATTCAAAGATGATGTCCAGATTAACAATTTTTTAACTCTGGAAGGGGAATTCTCTAGCACCAACATTGACATGGACGTTACACCAGAAACACAACAACTAGATCGCATGACCCTAACAGCCCCCATGGCTGAACAAATACTCAGCCCGACTATTTTTGACAGCACAAACATAGGGCAACTGAAACAGTCTTGCTCACCTAAGGCAGCCGAATCAGAAGAAGAATTTATGGACCTAAAAGGAAATATTTTGCCTGCTGGCCTGACCCCATTGGAAGACATGTTTGATAACGACGATGTGGCCAGAAAACCAAAAATGGAACCCATGGATGCCGCTATAGAAGAGTACAACATAGGAACGGCAGAACATCCAAAGATGATTAAACTCTCTAAAAACCTGCCTCCTGACCAAAAGCCCAAATATGTGGATCTATTCAAAGAATTCCAAGACGTATTTGCCTGGAGTTACGAGGACCTAAAGTCCTATGACACTTCAGTAATCCAGCATACCATTCCCCTAAGGCCGAACCAGAAACCGTTCAAACAAAAACTCAAAAGGATCAACCCCATGCTTCTACCTATGATTGGAAAAGAAATAAAAAGAATGTTTGACGCAAGGATCATTGCGCCTATCAGATTCTCGAAATGGGTATCTAACTTAGTCCCTACCAGGAAGAAAACGAGAGAGATAAGACTGTGCGTAGACATGAGAAATTTAAACCAAGTCTCTCTAAAGGACCACTATCCGTTACCCAAAATGGATCACATCTTGCAAAGGGTGGTGGGTTCTTCTAGGATCTCTCTACTTGACGGATTCTTGGGATTTAACCAAATTCTAGTTCACCCAGATGATCAGGACAAAACAGCTTTCACTACGCCCTGGGGAATGTTCAAATACGTTAAAATGCCTTTTGGGCTTAAAAACGTCGGCGCCACCTTTCAAAGGGAAATGGATATCGCATTCACTAAGGAAATACACGATTTCCTTGTGGTTTACTTGGATGACCTGACCCCATTTTCCAAATCTGACCCGCAACACCTTAATCACTTAAGGCAGATTTTTATCACATGTAGGAAATTCGGTATTTCCTTGAACCCGAAGAAGTCCCTCTTCGCCCTGGAGGAAGGAAGGTTATTAGGGCATATAATATCAAAAGATGGGATCAGAATCGACCTAGAAATAATTCAGGCTATCCTCCAAATCCCCTACCCAAGAAACACGAAGGAGCTACAAGGATTCCTTGGAAAAATCAACTTCCTGAGAAGATTCATCCCCAATTTAGCCGAGTCAATGAGGCTATTGAGTAACATGCTAAAAAAGTACGCCAAGGTGAGATGGTCCCTTGAGGCCAAGCAGGCTTTCAAGAGTATAAAAGCGGCCTTGACTCAAACACCTGTCCTTACCAGTCCTCAATTTGACAGAGATTTTATCATTTTTTCTTTCGCATCAGAACATACCATAGCAGCAGTCCTTCTGCAGAAACAAGATAAGGGAAATGAGAAACCAATAGCTTTCTTCAGCCGAGCTCTGAGAGACGCGCCCCTAAAATTTCAGATCATGGAAAAGCAAGCTTACGCTCTGGTCAAAGCTATTAAAGACTTCAGAATTTACATCCTCTACTCTCATGTGATCGCATATGTCCCCAACGAATTTGTAAAGGATATATTAACTCAAGAAGGATTCGAAGGCAGAAGAGGCAAATGGATTGCTAGCATCCTTGAGTATGACATCGCGATAAAGCCCACCAAGCTCATAAAAGGAAAATGGCTAGCTAAGCTAATGGCCGAAACAAATTTCCAAGCACTTAACATTGATCAGCTGGACGATGAAGAGGAGCTGGCGACTCCATAGATCAGTGATACCTTCACACAGTCCCCTTGGTATTCTGATATTTGTTTTGTATTGTTAAACATGTGTGCTCCCCCAGGATTGTCCAGAACTAAAAAAAGATTTTTAAGAATGAAAACATCAAACTTCTGTGTCATAGATGGTGCCTTATTTTGGAAGAATTATGAAGGCATTTTTCTTAAATGTTTAAATAAGGATGAAACTAACAGCGTCATGAGAGAATTTCATGCAGGTGATTGCGGAGGCCACTTATATTGGAAATCCACGGCGGACAAGATCTTGCGGGCCGGTTATTACTGGCCCTCTTTGTTTACATATGTGAGAACATTTACTGCCTCATGCCACAAATGCCAAATCTTTGAAGGAAAAAGAAAATTATTGCCCCTGCCCCTAAAGCCGATTTCAACCAAAAAGCCTTTTCAATAATGGGGTCTTGACTTCGTTGGGGAAATTCATCCCTCCTCCTCAGGCCAGCACAAATGGATTCTAACAGCCACCGACTATTTCACCAAATGGATTGAAGCCATCCCATGTAGGCAATCCAATGACTCCACCATCATCCAATTCCTCGAGAACAACATCCTGTCCAGGTTCGGCTGCCCGGAGAAAATCATTACCGACAATGCATCTGCTTTCAAATCCAATAAAATCATTAACTTTTGCCACAAATACCACATTACCTTAGGAAACTCCACTGCTTATTACCCCCAAGGAAATGGCCTGGCCGAGTCCTCCAATAAGAGCCCCATCAATATCATAAAGAAGATGCTAGAAGAGAACAAAAAGAACTGGCACAAAAAGCTCACCAGTGCCCTATGGGCAGACCGAATGACCACCAAAAAATCCATCGGGATGAGCCCCTATGAACTTGTGTATGGCATCGAAGCTAGGTTCCCTTCATCTCTGGGCATACCAACTATCAAACTGTTGCAAGAAATTCAGGCTGAACCGAACGACATGCAGAGAAGGATTAATCAGACTATTCATCTTCAGCAAACCAGAGAAGAAGTTTTCAATAGAGCTCAAGGTCTACAGGAAAAACTCAAGAAAATGTTTGACAAAAGAACCAAAGCAGAAGATTTATGGGTAGGCAGCAAAGTCCTAATATGGGATGCAAGAAGGGAAGACAAGGGAAAACATGCTAAATTTGATTTTGTGTGGAAAGGTCTATACATTATCAGCGTTGTGCAAGGCAATAACACCTACTTTCTCAAATCTCTTGATAACAGCACGGCGGAAGAAGGCCCGAACAACGGCCGGATGTTGAAGCACTACAATGATCCCCCTGCTTGAAAGAGCGGGTGATAGTTGGTTTGTACATACTTGTAGGTATCAGTTTTGACTTTTTAGAATTTATAGTACCGAGAACACGCGGATGAAAGCAGGCGATGCTTCCCAGTTTTCCAGAGGACAGCAAGAAACTAAAAATCAAGGCGTTCTGGCCTGCTGTTCTTGAATTCTCGCAAGGAGAAGCCATCCCCGAGTGGAGCCACTGTTAACTCCTACTGCAACAGGTATTCATTTTTCATGATTGGCATTTCACAGGCCAAATATGTTGTACTTTGCTTGCTGCAACGCTCCATATTTGCTCAAACAGTCTCCAAATGAAGAAGGCTACTTCAAGTTCATTCAATTGCCTTAATATTTTGTAAAGTTATCCTGGTATCGCTACTTTTAGTTAAAGGGAGGTCCAAACAGTTTAATCTTGGTCTCCCTAGGTTTAAATTTCTTGTTTTAGAATATAGAGATTGTAAGTCTGTCCAAACAGTTTAATCTTGGCAGACTCTTAGATAGGTAGAGAAACAGAAGAGTCCAACAGTTTAATGTGGGCTCTGCAAGAAATAAGGGTAGTATGTAGATGGGAAAGCATCAAAAGAAACTGTATGATGGGTTTGCAAGTCTAATTGCACCCCCAAGTAAAAGAAGAAAAAATGCTAGGCAAGTAGGCTGGGTAGGTAGTTCTGAGGCTATTGAATTGCTGACCAGTTCCAAGTTTGCAGGTATCATATCATGCAGAACATAATCAGCAAAGATTTGTAAGCAAAAAGGCTCAAATGAGGTATAACTAACTCCCCTTCTCTATTTTCCCCGATCATTAACTAACATCCCCCAAAAGAGGTCAATATTTGCTTGACATCTCTTGAGTTCATCATCTTCATCACTCCGATTGAGTAAAGATCTGCTTTACTCAAAGCTGTTCCATATCTTCTCCCGAAATATGGTCTTACCCCCTCTAACAGCCTAAGTTCTTCTGAACATAGCGCTTTCTTACATCTCCATATTAACCACTAACATTATTATGTAGCTCCCTATGTTTCCCGTCCCCGTATTAATATTAAGTAACAAATCCCTTATGTAATATCCCTCCCCTGGTTGAAAAATAACCATATCAGTTCCCGGGAATTGTTCAGTTTATCAGAAACTAAGCAAGAGCCCCGACCCCCGAACCACCTCCAAAATACGATGGACTCCTTCCAAAGTATAAAGTTCCCCCGAGGTAGTCGGACCCCTTCTGAAAACCTTATATGACCTCACACCCACTTACTTACCTTTTCCCCCTCAAAACCATTTTCGCGTCGCAACCTCGCACTCTCACATTCTTGCAAAACATAGCCCATCTGTCCCCCGCCGATGCGATATTGCGATATCGGCGATCCCAAGCGCCGAGTGTCCAATCCGTTCACCTTTCCTCTCTGCCGATGCGATATCGCAATATCGCATATCGGCAGTCGCAAGCGCCAAAAGCCCACCCAATGATGCCCCTCTTTCCCCGCTGACGTGATATCACGATATCGCATCGGAGTCTCTTCACCACAGTCTCTCCAGTACCTCACCACGTCGCGTTGAAACAGGGACCCACAGCTGACGTCATCCACTGTACAGCCGACGCCATGCTTACGTCAGCAGCCAGAAAAGCCGAAAAAGCTTCGCGCAGGAAGAAAAGTCGCATTTCGGAGCTCCAGATCAAGAAACAGAGGCAGTTTCCGATGCTCGAATAGCGCGATTCGCGCATCGCTACGAGAAATAGGACATTTCGAGGAGTCTTCAGGGAATCTTCTGGTTTCTAAGCCCACTGCGCGCCGAAAAAGCCTGAAAATCGCCCAAACGTGCCAAAGGATCCGGTTTGAAGACAACAGCAGATCACTCACAGAGTTTAAAGTGTATCAGATCAAATCAGCAGGGATCAAGCGTGTCAAAGAGTATCAGACGACGGCGGACACCATCAATGTAGCGGCAAAGTGTATCAGAGAATATCTTGAAGCGGCGCCCCCAAAGCAAGAGAAAATTGAATATCTTCCAGCAGATTCACAGAAGGAGAGCGAAACTACTTGAAGCTCTCAAATCATAATAATTGTACATTCAATTCGCACCAAAGCCGAACTACAGCCGCGAAGCTCATTCACTTCAGCAGCACTGCATCTAGTCCCCAAGGGCCACCTCGTCACTTGTTCCGATTCAGCTGCCCCCAGCGTAGCCAAAAAGATTTACTTGCATTTAATTCCAGCAACATTTAGATTTTTGAAGATTTCTAAGCAGACCTGTCAAGGTCACTTGTAATGATGTCTTCTTGATATTTTGTTTATAAATACCACCCAAAGCGATATTGTGAAGGGTTGGTTGGTTGGTAGTAGTAGTTGTTGGTCAGTTTCCTTTCCAGCAATTTATCTGAGTAAAGACTCGCACTGTAACTGTCATATTTTTCATAATCAAAGATTGCTGAAAGCATGGATTGCGAAACGACTTGCTGTTTTCTCTTGGCCGAGGAATGATCACGGAATTCCTGTGTCTCTGCATGATCCAATAAGTCTTCTTCTTCCCTATCTATTTTATGTTTTATCACCTTTCCGCCTTTCTAAATTGCAGAAAAAAAAGAATAGCTTAAGATTTGTTTCATTACACCTTAAGTTCAATTTCTGCACTTTTCGATGTTTTCTTCAGAAATGGTTATGAGCTTGTATTCTTAAATGATCTGGTTTACCCCGTTTCTTTCACATATGAGTGCATGTCTTTGGAATTCTTAGCTGCTCCGAGAATCCCACTCATCCACTTCTCCCCTTTGTCAGCATGATGAAATGATTCTCTTTTGCCTTTCATCCCTGATGTTCATTCCGTACTTTCAGCAGACTGAGTATTGTATCCTGTGTGGCTATCCCACTCCGTATCCCCTTGTGATCAAGAAAACGCTCGCATGCCTCAATCTGTGACTCCATGCCCAATGGTTCAAAACTTATAACACCTTACTGTGCCTCTTTATTCGAGAATCCTACCTTCCTTCCAATCACAGTCAACATTCCTTTGAAGTCAGAAAGCTAGCCTAAAATCATCAACTAAGGTTGAATCTAAAGGAGAGATCCCTCTCTAATTGTAGGTGGGCTAGAACCTGCAATCAGAAGATTGGTTTGTGGTTACCTCGGCCGTATCCCTAATAGGAGCCTAGGGACAACCTTAGTGATAACAGGGACTGTAAAACTAAAGCTCCTGGCAAAGGAAAGGGATCTGATGATGCTCCTTATGCAGAGGTGTAAACCACCTTAGATGAAGGTGGGGATGTGTACTTGGCTTCTTCATGTACACATGTAGATCATGAGGCATGGTTGATTGACTCAGGTGCATCCTATCACTTCACTCCCTATAGGGATTAGTTCTATGAGTATGAGAAATATGATGGTGGTGATGTCTTCTTAGGGGATGATAGGAAGCCCAGAATCATTGGTTGTGGAAAATTAAAGTTGAAGTTGCAAGGTGGAAGGGTTAGAACACTTCCGGGTGTTCTACATATTCCTACATTGGCCAGAAATCTGATTTCTATAAGCAAGATGGATGACGTAGGTGTAAAGATGGTGTTTGAGAAGGATACCTACAAGATGGTTTGGGGAGCATTGGTATTGATGCGGGGATTTTGGATTGGAACTCTGTACAAGCTGCAAGGTAGCACTGTTGTTGATGGATGCAACAATCTATGGTTCCTGAAAGTGGAGCAGAAAATATGGTGGTCTTTGGAGAGAAGACCATGTTGTGGCATCAAAGGCTTGGACATATTGGAGAGAAGGGACTTCGAATACTTCATGTTAAAGGTATGGTAGAAGGTATGAGTAATAGCTTTCTAGATTTTTATTTTTTTTTAAATTGTGTATATGAGAAGCAGAATCAAGTGAGTTTCTGCTCTGGTGGTAAGAGGGCGAAACAGATATTAGAGATTGTGCACAGTGATGTGTTTGGACCTGTGAAGGTTCCATCACTAGGTAAGTCTGTGTACAATGTATCATTTGTATATGACTTCTCAAGGAATACATGGATATATTTCGTTAAGAATAAATCTGAAGTCTCTGACAGGTTTAAAGAATTTAAGGCTCTGGTGGAAAACCAGACATAGAAGAAGATAAAGGTGTTGACGACAGATAATGGTGCAGATTTTTGCAGAAAGGAATTTAAAGAATTCTATAAGAAGTGTGGTATAACATGACAAAAGACTAATCCATATACACCCCAGCAAAATGGAGTTGCAGAAAGAGTGAACAAGACATTGATGGAAATATAAAGAAGCATGCTCAGTGGTGACGGGTTAGAACAAAACTTCTAGGCAGAGGTGGTGGAGATTGCATGTTACATGGTCAACAGATCACCTTCGTCAGCATTGGAAGATGAGACACCACAAGAGGTATGGACTGGTAAGAAACCTTCTCTTTCACATATGAGGGTATTTGGATGTGATGCATATGTACATATTCCAAAGGAGAAAAGAATGAAAGAAGGTTGTATAAAACCGAGATGTGGTGTTCAAAGAGGTGAAAGATGTTATTAAGCATGAAGTCCAACCAAAGGAACATGAGAAGATAGAGTTTGAGCTAAAGGAGGAAGAATCACACTCTACAACAGAGGAGGAATCAGAATATGAAGAGCCACAAACTCTAGGTGTGATAAGATCAGTTCGAGAAAGAAGGAAGCTAGAAAGGTATAGTCCATCTGCTTTCTTTTCAAATTTTACTTTATCTATTACTGATGATGATCCCACAACTGTGAAGGAAGCAGTAGACTAAAAGGATGGAAAATTCTGGAAAGAGGCCATGGTTGATGAAATGACATCTCTGCACAAAAATGAGGCTTGGGATCTGGTAGAGTTGCCGGCTGGAAGGGAACCCATTGATAGCAAATGGGTGGTCAAGAAGAAGACAAATGAAGAAGGAAAGGTGGAGAAAGACAAAGCTCGTTTGGTAGAAAAAGGTTATTCCTAGGTGTCGGGAATTGATTTTGGTGATATTTTTTCTCTTGTTGCCAAGGTGCCTTCTATTAGATTACTTTTATCTATTGCTGCTGCTTTTGATTTTGAGGTAGAATAGATGGATGTGAAGACAACATTTCTCACAGGGATCTGGAAGAGGAGATCTACATGAAGCAACCTGAAGGCTTTGTGGCGAAGGGTAAGAAAGAACTGGTATGCAAGTTAAAGAAGTCTCTATATGGGTTAAAATAGTCACCAAGTATGTGGTATCAAAAATTTGATACATTTATACAGGGACTTGGATTCACTAGAAGAAAATTGGATCACTGTGTATATTTTAAATTAATTGGTGACCATGTTATTTATTTGGTCTTGTATGTGGATGATATGTTGCCGGTTGGAAATGAGAAAGAAATTATCTAGGATTTGAGGATTCAATTGTCCTCCAAATTCGACATGAAAGATCTTGGTGCTACAAACTATATTTTGGGCATGGAAATTAAAAGAGATCAAAAAAATAGGAAGCTCTGGTTAAACCAAAGGAAGTATGTCGAGACAATATTACAGAGGTTTAATATGCAAGATTGTAAATTGGTGGAGGTTCCTATTCCTATATTTGTAAAGTTATTTGCTGAATAGTGTCCCAAGACACAAGAAGAGGAAGAGGACATGTCCCTTGATCCATATGCAAGTGTTGTTGGTAGCCTGATGTATGTGATGGTTTGTACTAGACGACACATTGCACATGAAGTCGGAGTATTGAGCAAGTTTATGTCAAAACTAGGTAAGAAGCAGTAGACAAGAGTGAAGCAAGTTTTCAGTTATTTCCGTGGCACTAGTGATTGTTGTTTGTGCTACCAAGGAAGACCAGGATTGGACAAAGTGTTGGATATTCGTGGCTTTATTGATGCAGACTAGGCTAGAGATCTAGATCAGAGAAGATCTACAACTGGTTATGTGTTTAACCTATTTGGAGGTGCAGTTAGTTGGATGAGTAAGAAACAATCTGTAGTGGCACTATCAACTACAGAGGCAGAATACATGGCAACGACTCATGCAATCAAGGAAGTAGTTTGGTTGCAGAGATTGTGTTAAAGTACTAGGTTAGTACAGAGAGCTATAAGGATATACTGTGACAGCCAAAGTGCAATTTTCTTGGCAAAGAACCTTGCATATCATTCAAAGACAAAGCACATTGATGTTAAGTATCGCTTTGTGAGGGATATGATAGAAGAAAAAAAAGTGTTGCTAGTAAAGGTGGACACTTTGAAGAATACTGCAGATGCATTGACAAAATCTGTGAGCTCTGAGAAGTTCTCTTGGTGTAGAGAAACAATGGGTGTTGTAGGGCTGGATAAATGACTAAGCCCTCTTGTGGCCCCTTGTGGAAAGAAAACAACAAGTGGGAGAATGTTGGGGTTGTGTTACATTCTTTCCACGACTAGTCCACGTAGTTAACCGGCGAGTTATAAGGGGGGAGGATCCCCCCCTTTGTTGGACTGATTATGTTGCGAGGGGAGTCATAGGGGTTTGAGGGGGGAGGGTAGCCCCCCTTTACGAGGTTCGGGGCATCGCCCCGGGAAAATCGTTTTTGGACCCTATATTAGGTTGGGCGGACCTACCTATGGTTTTGTGCATGATTTTTGCACATGGTTTTAGACGCGATGGTTTTCGGTCCATGGTATTTGATTCTTCTACATGTATAAATATGTATTGTAACATTGAAAGGAACATAATGAAAAATCAAGCTAGTAGTCTCGTTTTGGGATCCAAGGGAAAATCTCTATGTATATGTTTTTTATGTGTTATGCTCTCGCATTGTTTATTTTCTATGTTTTATAATTCATATGTAGGTAATTTCTGTATGGGGTTAAAACCTACATTTGGTATCAGAGTTGTTTTGGCTTCAAGGGGACACCTTTGTTGTTGAGGGGTTTCACTCGGGCCTGTGGTAAACCCCGTTCAGTGGGAGATCTGTGGGATCGATTCTGGTGGTGAAAGAAGATGGCGAGCAGTGGAAAGATAGAGATTCAGAAATTCAATGGTTAGAGTTTTGAGTTGTGGAAACTCAAGATGGAAGATCTGTTGGTTGATAAAGATCAGTGGATCGCAGTAGATCCGGGTACTAAACCAACGTGAGTGTCTGATTAAGAATGAAAGAAGTTGGATCAAAAGGCAAAGAGCACAATACAATTGTGTGTCTCAGATTCAGTATTGTTGAATGTATCAAGGGAAGCTACGACGAAGGCTTTGTGGGACAAGTTAGGGACTTTGTACCAATATAAGTCTATGGTGAATAAACTATTCCTACCGAAAAAGTTGTATAACCTAAGGATGAAAGATGGAGACTTGGTGACAGATCATCTAAATGCGTTTAATACTATGGTAAGTTAGTTATTGTCCATTGATATCAAAATTTCAGATGAAGATAAGTGCATAGTTTTTTGTGTTCCCTACTAGATTCATGGGATATTTTGGCTATTACAATAGGTAGCAAAGCAACTGCCTTATAGTTTGATGAAATAGTCTCATCCTTGCTGACGAAGGAGATGAGGCGGAAAAATATGGAGAGCGAGAATGGTGATGCCTTTTCTGTACGAAGACGGTCCCAGAAAAGAAACAAATATAAGTCATCGAGTGGGAGATATAAATCTCCAGGAGACCCTGTAAAGGTGGTGTTGTGGAAATGTGTAAAGGAAGGGCACTACAAAAGGGACTGTAAATCTAAATCTCCTGA
The DNA here is from genome assembly GCA_000404065.3 of Pinus taeda. Lineage (NCBI taxonomy): Eukaryota > Viridiplantae > Streptophyta > Pinopsida > Pinales > Pinaceae > Pinus > Pinus taeda. The sequence goes on along the minus strand of APFE031001635.1, from coordinate 5,385 downwards.
CAAAGGAAAGGGATCTGATGATGCTCCTTCTGCAGAGGCGAAAACCACCTCAGATGAAGGTGGGGATGTGCACTTGGCTTCTTGAAGTACACATGTGGATCATGAGGCATGGTTGATTGACTCAGGTGCATCCTTTGACTTCACTCCCCATAGAGAGGGGTTCTGCGAGTATGAGAAATATGATAGTGGTTATGTCTTCTTAAGGGATGATAGGATGCCTAGAATCATTGGTCGTGGAAAAGTAAAGTTGAAGTTGCAAGGTGGAAGGGTTAGAACACTTTCGGGTGTTCTACATATTCCTACATTGGCCAAAAGTATGATTTATGTAAGCAAGTTGGATGATGCAGGTGTAAAAACAGTGTTTGAGAGGATACCTACAAGATGGTTCAGAGAGCACTGGTATTGATGCAGGGAGTTTAGATTGGAACTTTGTACAAGCTACAAGGTAGCACTGTTGTTGATGGGTGAAACAGTTCTGTGGTTCCTGAAAGTGGACCAGAAAATCTAGTGGTCTCTGGAGAGAAGACCATGTTGTCGCATCAAAGGGTTAGACATATTGGAGAGAAGGGCCTTCGAATACTTCATGGTAATGGTATAGTAGAAGGTATGAGTAATAGCTCTTTGGATTTTGATTTTTATGAAAAATGTGTGGGAAGCAGAATCGGGTGAGTTTCCCCTCTGGTGGTAAGAGGGCGAAACAAATATTAGAGCTTGTTCACATTGATGTGTTTAGACCTATGAAGGTTCCATCACTGGGTAAGTCTGTGTACTATGTATCATTTATAGATGACTTCTCAAGGAATACATGGATATATTTCCTTAAGAATAAATCTGAAGTCTTTGACAGGTTTAAACAATTTAAGGCTTTGGTGGAAAACTAGACAGAGAAGAGGATAAAGGTGCTAAGGATAGATAATGGTGGAGATTTTTGCAGTAATAAATTTGAAGAATTTTGTAAGAAGTGTGGTATACCATGGTAGAAGATTACTCCATATACACCTCAGAAAAATGGAGTTGTAGAAAGAATGAACAAGGCATTGATGGAAAGAGCAAGAAGCATGCTTAGTGGTGGCGGGTTAGGACAAGAATTTTGGGCAGAGGCGGTGGAGACTGCATGTTACTTGGTCAACAAATCACCTTCATCGGCATTGGAAAATGAGACTCCACAAGAGGTATAAACTAGTAAGAAACCTTCTCTTTCACATCTGAGGGTATTTCGATGTGATGCATATGTACATATTCCAAAGGAGAAAAGAACCAAGTTGGATAGTAAATATGAAAAGTGCATCTTTATTGGGTACAAAGATGGTTTAAAGGGTTATAAGCTTTGGAACCCAGTAACAAGAAAGGTTTTGTACAACCGAGATGTGGTGTTTAGAGAGGTGAAAGATGTTATTAAACATGAAGTCAAACCAAAGGAACCTGAGAAGATAGAGCTTCAGCTACAGGAGGAAAAATCAGACTCTATAGCACAGGAGAAATCAGAAGATGAAGAGCCACAAATTCCGAGAGTGTGAAGATCAGTTCGAGAAAGAAGGCGGCTAGAAAGGTATAGTCCATGTGCTTTCTTTTCAAATTTTTCTTTATCTATTATTGATGATGATCCTAGAACTGTGAAGGAAGCAGTAGATTCAGAGAATGGAAAACTCTGGAAAGAGGCCATGGTTGATGAAATGGCATCTTTGCACAAAAATGAGGCTTGGGATTTGGTGGAGTTTCCAGTTGGAACGAAACCCATTGGGAACAAATGGGTGTTAAAGAAGAAGACAAATGAAGAAGGAAAGGTGGAGAAATACAAATCTCGGTTGGTAGCAAAAGGTTATTCCCAACTGTGAGGAATTTATTTTGGTGATATTTTTTCTCCTATTGCCAAGGTATCTTCCATTAGATTACTTTTCTCTATTGCTGCTCCTTTTGATTTTTGAGGTAAAATAGATGGATGTGAAGAAAACATTTCTTCTCGGATTTGGAAGAGGAGATCTACATGAAGCAACTTGAAAGACTTGCGGTGAAGGGTAAGAAAGAACAAGTATGCAAGTTAAAGAAGTCCTTGTATGGGTTAAAACAATCACCAAGGATGTGGTATAAAAAATTTGATACATTTATATGCGGACTTGGATTCACCAGAAGCAAAGCAAATAACTGTGTGTTTTTTAAATTAATTGGTGACTGTGTTATTTATCTGGTCTTGTATGTGGATGATATGTTGCTGGTTGGAAATGATAAATAAATTATCCAGGATCTGATGACCAAATTGTCCTCCAAATTTGACATGAAAGATCTTGGTGCCGCAAACTATATTTTGGTCATGGAAATTAAAAGAGATCGGACAAAGAGGAAGCTCTGGTTAAACCAGAGGAAGTATATCGAGACAATATTGTAGAGGTTTAATATGGAGGATAGGAAACCGATGAAGGTTCCTATTCCTGTAGGTGTAAAGTTATCTGTTGAACAATTTCCTAAGAAACAAGAAGAGGAAGAGGACATGTCCCGTGTTCCATATGTAGGTGTAGTCTGTAGCCTGATGTATGCAATGGTATGTACTAGACAAGGCATTGCACATGCAGTGGGAATGTTGAGCAGGTTTATCTCAAAATCCGGGAAGGAGCACTAGAAAACAGTGGAGTGGGTTTTCAGGTATTTGCGTGGCACTAGTGATTATGGTTTTTGCTACCAAGGAAGACCAAGATTGGATAGAGTGTTGGATATTCGTGGCTTTGTTGATGCAGACTGGGCTAAAGATATAGATCAGAGAAGATCTACAAGTGGGTATGTGTTTAACCTATTTGGAGGTGCAGTTAGTTGGATGAGTAAGAAACAATTTGCAGTGGCACGATCAACTATAGAGGTAGAATACATGGTAGCCACTCAAGCAAGCAAGGAAGCAGTTTGGTTGTATAGATTGTGTTCAAGTATGGTGTTAGTATAGGGAGCTATAAGGATAGGTTGTGTGATCCAGGTGGATGTTGGTGGCCACCCACCTATTCCATTTGGACCCCTGCAACTGTCTCTTTCAGTTTTTCAGTTTCCTTAATTGTAGCACAACTTACTATTTTTAGCAGTTTTTCGGGTCCTGAACTTCCGGAGCCGTTTTGAGGCCCTAAACGACATTTTTTGGGGAATCCAAGGGAAAACTGGGTCCATGTAATGGACTGATGTTGCCCGTTCCAAAAATGGTAGTTCTTGGATAGATCTTTCTAACGAGCTATCATACGCGTCAAACGGAGATCGTATGCCAAAGTTACGACCCCGGGAAATTGATGTACCAATTTACCCAAAACGGGGCCCACAATTTGGCGTTTCATCTTCTAAGGGTCGGTTTTGGAATGTGAAGGGTTTTCCATTGTTTCTCAATAATAAATAGGCCTTCGAGCCTCATTGTAACACAAGTTCGGAACAGTTCAGAGACATGTAACCGCACATCTCTTCTCAGAGATAAGCTATCATCGTCCTAGCTGGTTTATTTCCAATTCGGGTTGTAAGCATATTTCGTTATTTTCCATTAATGAAATGAAGTGTTATTTCTGCTGCATCTCTTTATTTATGGTTATCACATCTCTGTATTTATGGTTATCTTTGTAATCTATTGCGTTCCTGTTTAAATCCGGATCAGTGG